>MU784335.1:37711-76345 GCA_026770625.1 Nicotiana glauca
CCAAACTTAAGAAATTCCTTCTAAAATGCTAACTTCCACAATAGGCGCCAAAATGCTCCCGGGTTATCCAAAACCCAATTCGGGCATACACCCAAGTCCTAAATCATCATACGAATCTGCTGGAACCTTCAGATCCTGATTCCGAGGTTGTTTACTCAAAATTCCAATCCTAGTTCATTCTTTCAACTTTAAGCTTCTAAAATGAGAGTTTTCATTTAAATTTAACTCCGATCTTCTTGAATTTAAATTCCGACCATGCGAACAAGTCACAATACCTGAAATGAATCTGCTCATGGCCTCAGACTGCTGAACGACGCGCTAGAGCTCGAAACGACCGGTCGGGTCGTTACACGAATAGGCCCACCGCTTTTGCAGATTTAGGGCCGCATCTGCGGTCTTAGGCTGCCTGGCCTTGGGCCGCTTCTGCGAAGATGTGACCGCTTCTGCGGCCTCGCACCTGCGGTCAACCAACCGCAAGTGCAATTATGACAGAAGCAGATGCTTCAGCTTTTTCCAAAAATCCCTTTTTGATCTACTAACCACCCAAAATTCACCCGAGGCCCCCGGGACCTCAACCAAGCCTTCCAACTAATCCCAAAACACGTTACGGACTTGCACGAGGCCTCAAATCACATCAAACAACAATAAAATCATTAATCGACCTCCAATCCAAATTTAATGAACTTTAGAATTTCAAACTTCTATTTTCGATATTTAAACCTATCAAATCATGTCCGATTGACCTCAAATTTTGCACACAAGTCATATTTAAAATTACGGACCTACTCTAACTTTCGGAACCAGATTCCGACCCCAATATAAAAAATTACACTTCCGGTCAAACTTCTCAAAAACCTTCAAATTTCTATCTTTAGCCAAATGACTCCAAAATGACCTACGGACCTCCGAATTCACTTCCGATCGCGCTCCCAACTCCAGAATCACCATACAGAGCTTCTCCTAGACTCGAAATCACAAACGGATATCGATAACACTAAAATGCACTTCAATCCAAACTTATGAAATTTCTTCCAACATGCTAACTTCCACAATGGGTGCCAAAACACTCCCGGGTCATCAAAAACCTGATTCCGGCATACACCCAAGTCCGGAATCATCATACGAGCCTGTTGGAACCTTCAGATCCCAATTCCGAGGTTGTTTACTTAAAAATCCAATATTAGCTAATTCTTTCAACTTTAAGCTTTTGAAATGAGAATTCTCTTTCCAAATCAACTCTGAACTTCCTAAAATTCAATTCCGACCATACGTACAAGTCATAACCCCTGAAATGAAGCTGCTCATGGCCTCAGACTGCTGAACGATGTGCTAGGGCTCAAAATGACCGATCAGGTCGTTACATTCTCTCCCACTTAAACATACGCTCATCCTCGAACGTGCTGAGAACTGCACTGGAGTAATCTGAAATCACTATTTGACACCTCACGCACCTTCCCGTTCTACCACAACTCAGTTGAGCTCATTAGCTCGATGAATTCTGAGGATATTTCCTTTTATTCAAGAAGATAAGCCTTAGAGCCTAATTCCAACATCCGGAATTCTATGCCCGACCTATTTCCAACATACGCTCACCATATCAATCACTACACGCAGCCCCAAAACACGAGTGCGCACCTTAGCCGAATTCACAACTTACACCACTTTTACAGATAGGACCACAATAACATTCTCTGATCAATCTAATCGAAATTCCACGAATCTAATGCTCCCATTGCAGTTCATGACCTACATAGGTCTTGCTCTAATTCTTACAATACCTCCATGATGGAAGAGATGTGTATAAATTCATAACCGACTGCCGAATCATCAAATCATTAGGTCTATACTCCTGACAAGGATCATCACCTCATTCTGAACCAAATAATGGTCTTAGTTCCATTATATACTTCATATAGTCGGATTGCACTGATCCTATATCAAAGGATCTCGTCTCATCCAAAACGAACTGTTCAGACAATACGCCACCCCAGACATAATCAAAAGTCTCATATGATGCCATAATGTGCCAATTGGCTACTAATTCGAACGCGATACAAAGAAAAATGAACTCTGGAAGGAATGACCTAACTCACGCACTAATACGGACTTTCCTTAGAAAATTGGAAGCAAGACATACAAAAATAGCATATAGAAAACTATACTCAACATGACCCTGTTGCGGCGCGCAACCCAATCCAAATAACATACCCATGGCGGCGTGCCACCCAATCCACACATAGATTTCACATAAGGAGATGCACATCGAGCTAAATTTTCTTATTACAATGAAATATCGAATTTCGGTCACAAGCACGCTAAGTGCATAATACCATCCCTGAGGAGACATATAGCGTTATAAGCTATGAAACTCGAGCACACTGAGGTGTGATATACAATCTGAATCTCAAGAGCCAATTTGATCATATAACATCATTTTTACGCGGATCCTCAACACATAAGCAATTTCTTAAGCCACCCCCACAACTCACACGATGCAATGTATCGCTGCATGAAATATCTGACAATGAAATAGCACCCTGACTACTCCTCCATAAGGAATGAATTACTGAAATGAACACGTCTGGCCTGATATATAGCCCATATTACCATTTAAATCCATCCACTAGCCTCAAGCCGAATCTTATCACACCGAACTAGGCTAATTACCTTTCCAAGGTCCATAATAACTCTCCTTTCTTTCATAACGCATAAGAACAACCATCAGAACCGAAGAAATCCTCCACAGTCCACAACTTAATAGGCTGAGTGCCCTCCGGGCATTTATTCTCAAATCAAAGATATTACCACAATCCTCATACTTGGTTTAAGTCCTTAATCAATCAAGTGACTACATGTCACACTTATACAATTTTCCTATGGGACACGCTCTCACAACCTTCCGAAATAAATAACGGGTCCGCACATCTAAACCACCGGCCTTACTAACGCTGAAAAGCGATCAAGTATCATTAACTAGGATGCAAGGCCTATTTCACCAAAACACTGATCTCAGGTGACGCTGAAGACAATACCAACTTAACTCATTCGAGATTGTGACATCCTTGTCCACACCGAGTTGTTACCGTGATCTTTACTTCAAATTCTATACCACTCACTGCACCCATCATGCCAACATGCAATAGAACATGGTTCTTATCATAACTCCGAAACCACTAATAGGTTAACACTTCATCATATAAAAACCTTCTTCAAGACTCACTTCAGGAGAACCATAGCCGCATGTAGGTAAATTCTCATAACCGTAGTATTGGAAAACATCTATGTAGTGGTCTAAGCCACCATAGCCCTTCCGAGATCCTCCTACACATAACAGGCCATAACAGAAGAATGCTTCTAAACAACATTAATTACAGTAATCGACAAGTCTCACACGTACCGCCACAAATCACATGCATAACTTGATCATGCTAAAGGAACTGACCTCTACCACCAATACGCTAACTCAACGGTGGTTAACCAATATATCTTCATTCGATTTACCCTGATTGCCTTAGTAACAACAATAATTCCTTTCAACACATAATACACTCTCTCCGCACTTACCCCGAGTGACCTTGAACTGCGAGACCATGCTGTCTCAAGTCACATGAACCATTTCATACCTTCCTTGTGCGCTCATTCGCACCCTCAACTGATATGCCCATTCTGCTAATCCTTCTACGAATCCGAAGTCCTTTCTCATTTTCCTCTCAAGTGTTACGTTGCAAGTCAAAACATCATAGAATATTTTTGGGCCTCCACTCATAAGCTGCTGCAAAAGCTTGATTCTCAACTATACCTATAGGCTCGAAATCTTTAGGCATCACACTTTATCCTTTGAATTCACTAGGACCATTGCTGAGAGCCACCCATTCTGACTTGTCCCCGAATACAATCGACTCCATGAGTCTTCTAACACATGAATGCCCTCTTGGTAAAGCAACTGGCAGAATCACTTACCTTGGAACCCACGTCTATACAAAGCACGAATCCTGAATCCTCTCCAAATTTGGAAATGAGCCAATAAGGCCAACCGTAGCACACATTTAACAATTCCTTTGCTCAATTTACCATTTATGGTCTTTTCCCGTAGTTGAAATAGCCCCTCAATATGCTAATAACCAGAAACTCCACAAGTAATTAACCATGCAACCCAATCATAGACGGTGGGACTCTCCCACTTAGCTCGAAGCCACTATTACACAACTCTGGAGTTTACCAGGATTCTATCTCCTATTGAAATAACCTTGTGCATTCAACTGCCAGCATGCTCGATATCTTACTATAGAAACCCCCTTTTTATACTCAGAACCATCAACAACATTCGCACGACCGATCCCTTCGCTGTATAACCTATAGAATTCTTCACAGAAGATCACCAACCACGCGATCGCTAACCTGCTCACAGGGATGAACTACCTGTAGAAATCACTCTCGACATCTTGCAGATTCAAAGTTATTTTCATCCTTCTTTATTCAAGCAGCTCTTTTCCGTTATATCAAATCTCATGCTTCATAACAGCCCATACTTCAAATCAAATCCATAGACCTCAATCACCAACCATTAAAATCCCCAAGTCGTTCCGAACTCTCCTTAAAGTGCGTAGCCATCCTACCACAATTCCCATATGTAACTCCTCCACTCTCCCACTTTGGCGGAACTCATCCCTTTCATCGACTACTCGACCTTTGCTTCATATACTTGGCCTTCTAGAAATTTTAGCCACCGCCTAAAACTTCCCACATGTCTTTCCTTATCCTTAGCTGCTCAGTTGTTGCCTTAAATAAATCCATCTTTGTAGCACTTGAACCCATGAATCGCTACTAACCTTAAGCCCTTCCGAAGATCACCTTTCTCAAGCCGTAAACATTAGGAACACCGATTCAATCCTGCACCACTGCTCCCCGCGATATCTAACAGTTGCTTCTTCAATACTGACCCGCAATATCCTACTCTAAAGGCGAATTGTAGAAGATCATAACACCGACGAACTTAGTACCTTCAATAAGGACAAAAACACCTCATCATAGAAGAAAAATCCACCACGCCCGCAATTACCAAGTCTTGTTACCCCATCAACCCAATGAACATTCTCAGCCCGATTGCCTTTCCCCTTTCGGGAATAAAATACCGAATCCCTATATCATGCACTGAGTAAACTTCTATCAAGTCATTCAGTGCCCCGACACATAGGCAAATATATTACAATCATATCAATACTGCAGAACAATAATTCATAAGCATCATGGCAACTTGTGCCTAGCCTCACGACTTTCAGAAGTACCGTTACGGAGCTGAAACATTAAAATATCCTTCCATGAGACGACGATAATAATCCAATCAACTATACAGGAGAAACATCCCGCACCACATCTGTAGTACCATTATGATTCTTCAACTCTCGATTTACACCAAGCGCTTCGCGTCGCGTAAGATTGAGTAGGAACGAAACAAGTGCATAAGCCTCAAGGAAATCAAATCGCACAATGAGGAATCAAGAAGGGAAGTACTCTTAACAGTCCTGCAGCCTCCCGAGGATAAGTACAAACGTCTCCGTACCGATCCGTGAGACTCTACTAGACTTGCTCATGACTCGTGAGACCCTAGAAACCTAGTGCTTTGATACCATATTGTCACGACCCAAAATCTACTAAGGGTCATGATGGCGCCAGATACTACTGTCAGGCAAGTCAACCCAAATTACTTGATGAAATTCTCGTTTTAAACAATCTTGAAAACTAAGATTTTCCTTCAATTTCTCATAAATAAAAAGATAATTGCTTCAATTCAAATTCAATAATAAGCAATTAGTACAAAATATTTTAAAACCATCCTAGAACCTTGTGTCACAAGTGCATGAGCATCTATTGATAAGGAAATAAGATACAACATCCGTCTGAAATATAGTGGACAGGAAGTAAATACAATATACTGGAAGGGACTATACTAGTTGTGGACCACCTTGAATAATGCCACTCACCTAGTCCTAGAATCATCCGTGCTACTACGCCCAGTAGGCCGCTAGAGTTACATATACATGTGCCACAAAAATTCACATAAGTGTAGTATGAGTACGAAAACAATATGTACTCAGCAAGTATCCCATCTAATCTCGAAGAAATAGAGACGAGAGGTCGACTTTAACACTTGCTAGTGATCGCATGATAATATAACAACACGTGCGGAAATCATAGATTTATATAGCAGTTATAACTCACAAGACGGTAAATAGGTAAACACCTTTATCAATTAATAAGGATTTTCAAGATTTACTTTTCAATATCTTTATCAATTTATATCAGGCAATGAAAAGGCAATATCAACATTTAATATTACAGGCAAGCAATGTAAGCATGCGCATATCATGCCGAGCTTGACGCCCCGTTCCTACAGAAATGTAAACTGTGCACTTACTGAGGGTCGACGACGCGCCTATAGATGCATCTATTTAATCTACCAAGGCGTTCGACCCGTTCCATAAATAAACACACAGACATTCAATCAAGAAGTCCACACGGAGTAATTATCCAATGAAAACAAATCCTCTTTAACCATTTAAAAAAAATGAAGTTTTGTCTATTTAGAAATTCGTCTACTAATTAGATGTGATTTAAGCAGTTCAAGCTATCAATAAGTTCGTAAATAATCCAAGTATAGCATGCTTTTGGGTCATAACTACCCGGTCAATAGCATAATAGTAGCTACGCACGGACTCTCGTCACCTCGTGCGTACGTAGCCCCCACAAATAGGAACCCATAATCAATTATTTCACCTATTGAGACAATTCCCTCTTACAAGGTTATAAAGGAGACTCACCTTGCTCCGAAGCCTATATTCCGATTCAAGAACGCGCTCAAACCTCCAATTTGGAGCCGAACACTCCACAACTATTCAAATAGGTTAAGAACAAGTCAATACATGCTTAAAAGTTCATATTCTAACTACTAACCCAATTTCCCAACCTTAAATTCAAGGTTTCTATAATCCGACCCCGGGCCTACGTGCCCGGATTCCGAAATATTTTGAAGGAAGTTGTTCTTTATAACCTAAGGATAAAAATATATGATTGCTACTCCATTCTATAACCAAATTTCGTGGTTAAATCTTGTTTTTAACAAAACCCTAGGTTTTACTCTATTCCCATGATTTTCACTAATTGACATGTGCTAATCTACCCAAACTTCAAGTATTAAACTAAGAATAGGTGGGATAACTTACCTCAAGATACTAGGTGTAAGTCTTCTCTCAAAAGCTCCCAAAATCACCCAAGAAATGAGTGAAAAATAAGCATAAATGGCCTAGAGTCCGAATAAATGAAGGCCACTGCCTTCTGCGATTTCCACTTATGCGGATCCTGGGCTGCACCTGCGACCACGCTTATGCGGCCTTGGGCGCTTCTGCGGATAGGCCCACCATTTTTGCCGTTCCTCTTCTACGAATTTAGGGCCGCATTTGCGGTCTTGGCTGCCTGGACTTGGGCCGCTTCTGCGAACAGGCCTACCGCAGAAGATACGACCACTTCTACAGTCTCACACCTGCGGTCAACCAACCGCAGGTGCGGTTATGATAGAAGCAGATGCTTCAGCACTTTCAAAAAATCCCTTTTTGATCCGCTAACCATCCGGAATCCACCCGAGGCCCCCAGGACCTCAACAAAACCTACCATCCAATCCCAAAACATGTTACAAACTTGCTCGAGGACTCAAATCACATCAAACAATACTAAAATCATGAATCGACCTCCAATCCAAACTTAATGAACTTTAGAATTTCAAACTTCTATTTTAGATGTTTAAACCTATCAAATCAAGTCCGATTGGCCTCAAATTTTGCACACAAGTCATATTCAACATTACGGACCTACTCCAACTTACGGAATCGGATTCCGACCACGATATCAAAAAGTCCACTTCCGATCAAACTTCTCAAAAACCTTCAAATTTCTATCTTTAGCCAAATGACTCCAAAATGACCTACGGACCTCCGAATTCACTTCCAATCGTGCTCCCAACTCCAGAATCACCATACGGAGCTGCTCCCAGACTCGGAATCCCAAACAGATATCGATAACACTGAAATGCACTTCAATCCAAACTTATGAAATTTCTTCCAACATTCTAACTTCCACAATGGGCACCAATACACTCCCGGGTCATCCAAAATCCGATCCGGGCATATGCCCAAGTCCGCAACCATCATAAAAACCTATTGGCACCTTCAGATCTTGATTCTGAGGTTGTTTATTAAAAATCCAATCTTAGCTAATTCTTTCAACTTTAAACTTTCGAAATGAGAATTCTCTTTCCAAATCAACTCTGAACTTCCCAAAATTCAATTTCGACCACGCGTACAAGTCATAACCCTTAAAATGAAGCTGCTCATGGCCTCGGACTGTTGAACAACGCACTAGGGCTCAAAATAATCTGTCGGGTCATAATAGAACATTTCTAAAAAATAAATATAGAGGTGTTCTGTTAGTGGATGTTACAGAAGATGCAAATAACCAGATTTTTCCTATAGCATTTGGGGTAGCGGATTCAGAGAATAACGAATCATATGAATGGTATTTCATAGAATTAAAAAAACCAATTGGGATTTGTAAAGATTTAATATTTTTGTCAGATCGACACAAGGCCATTGCAAATGGAATCGCAAAAGTTTTCCCTGAGTGCTACCATGGTATTTGCATATATCATTTGGAAAAGAATCTAAAGCAAAGAAGAGTGAGAAACACCGTACTAAACGTCTTTCAAAGTGCTGCAAGAGTATACCTTCAATCAGAATTTGATGACTTCATGTCCCAAATAGTTGATGTTGATAAGAAAATATCAATTATTTGATGGAGGAACCACCAGGAAGGTAGGCTCGTTCACATTGTCCAAGACGATGATATGATATGTTAACAACAAGTATTGTTGAGTCTATGAATAATATTTTGAGACGTGCAAGAGAATTGCCAATTTTAACAATGATGGATTTCATACAAGAAAAATTACAAAGATGGTTTTATGAAAGAAGGACAACTGCAGAAGGAATATTTTGCGAGTTATCAAATTGGGCAGAAGCAACATTGGAAGATAAAATTAAACCAGCTTTTATATTTAGAGTACTGCCCATTGATCGACTCAAATTCAATGTCAAAGAAAGGGGTATGGAATTTATTGTTGATCTAGACAAAAGAACATGTGATTGTTCTGAATTTCAGCTAGATGAGATACCCTGTGAACATGCAATTGCTGCAATTGATAGTATATATGAGAAGAAATCAGCCTTTTGCTCAGCCTATTATTCAAGGGACTTTTGGTTGAAAACATATGAAGGGCAAGTAAATTCTATAGGTGATTCAACAACATGGGTTATACCATATAATATTAAATCGAAAATCACTAAGCCTCCAGATGCAAAAGTAATGCTAGGAAGAAGATAGAAGAATCGACATTTTTTCCGATACAAAATTCAAGAAGGAAACAAGATGTGGTCGTTGCAAAAAATATGGGCATAACAGAACAAATTGTACAAATTCTGCTGTAGCTCATCCTTATGCAAGAAAATACAGGGAAAAAATGATTGATTATATACAATATGGTTGCATTGGCTCATATGATTATATACAATATGGTTGCATTCTGAATAATTAGTTTGGTATTCTTGTTTTTAAAAATATTATTATTATTTTTTTTTTGTTTCTTGATTTGCTAATAGGAGAATAGTATGCAGGAAACAAACTTTTAATTTATTTATTTCGAGCAAATTATACTAGATACAAATTTTCCACTGTCTTACCCATCTCCATTATAATATACTTGTCTATATAGCTTAATTACTAGCTTTTTCAGCATAATTTACAGGAAGCAACTAAAATTAGAACTCCAACAAGAGTTTCATCAGCAAACTTAGTGTAAAAAAATCTGATTGTGCAGATCCAGTATAAAATACTGGACATTATAGCTTCTCAAAATATACCTCCAACATAATATACAGGAAACAAAATTTTAAATTATTTAATTTCAGTAAGTTATTCTAGATACCAATTCTGCACGATTATACAGTTCTCTCCATTATAATATACTGGGTTATATAGCTTCAAGTACTATATGCAGGATTTTGTGATTTTTTCACATATGTAACTGGTAAAACTTTAGTCATTATTGAATTAATTATTTGTGACAACCCGACCTGTCGTCTCATGAGTTATCGCTCCATTTTCTCTATTTTATGCTTCTTTATGCTTCGTTATCTGTGTCTTATGTGATCGATTTGGTTTGGAGAAGTTTTGGTAGGAAATGAGACACTTAGTCTCTTTAAGGAAGGCTTAGTTAGGAAAAGTCAACCGAAAGTTGACTTATGTGTTAGAGAGCTCGGATGTAAATTTTGATGGTTCGGTTAGATCCGGGAGGTGATTTGTGTCTCAGGAGTGTGATCGGAAGTAGTTTTGGAGGTCCGGTATAGAATTAGGCTTGAATTGGCGAAGTTAGTATTTTGTCGATTTCCGGTTGATAGGTGAGATTTTGATCCGAGGGTCGGAATGGAATTCTGAAAGTTGGTGTAGCGTCATTTTGTGATTTGGGATGTGCGTGCAAAATTTTAGGTCATTTGGACATTGTTTGGTTGTATGTTTTATCAAAAGCGTGTTTTGGAAGTTTTTAGAAAAGTTAGGCTTGAATTCAATGCGAATTGACGGATTTGGTGTTGTTTGAGGCGTTTTGATGATTGGAAGAAGTTTGAATGATATTTTAGGGCTTGTTGATATATTTGGTTGAGGTCCAGAGGCCTCGGGTGGAGTTTGGATGGTTATTGGAGTTTAACTTGGGCATTTCAAGAATGTTTCTATGTCGTTCTTCAAGAATAAGTGGTATTATATTATGCAAATGAGCTCCAAATTCAGTTTTTATTGAAGCATTAGATCCGTATTGAAATATTGGAGCGATAGCAAAAAGAATCGTCCAATTCGGACATCGTATGAGAGAGTTATGCCCATTTTCGTGTCGGGAGAAAATAGTTCCCATGGTAAGCGCCTAGTGTAGCGTGGGGCGCTAGCCATGACGCCCGGATTTATTAGCTACTGGAATTGGCGCCACAGGCAGCGCCCCACGCCACCTGTGACGCCCGAATCATAAAACACAATAAAAAGGGGGTCTTTGGCCATTTTTTACAAAAATAGAGTTGGAGGAGCTCGGGTGAGGCGATTTGTTGAGAGATTTTCAAGGAAAACATCGGGGTAAGTGTTCTTAACTCAATTTTGGTTAGATTACTTGAATCCATCGTTGTTTTTAACATTTAATTGGTGATTTAGTTGGAAAACGCTTGAAAACTCTCTTGGTTTAATTTGAGGATTTGAGGGTCGAGTTGATGTTGGATTTTGGTAAAATTTTTACGGTTGGACTCGAGGTTGGATGGGGGTTCATATCCCGTGACTTTTATCGTAATCCGAGACGTGGTCCCCACGGGCAAATTTTGTGTTAATTTCGTATTTTGTTGGAAAAGTAGTATTTTCATACGGAATTAATTCATATAATTAGTATTGACTGAATTGAATTAAATGTGGCTAGATTCGGATCGATTGGATGACGATTCAAGGGGAAAAGGCATTTCGGATTAGGATTTCGCTCGGATTGAGGTAAGTAATAATGTTAAATGATGTCATGAGGGTTTGAAACCCCGGTATGCACATCGTAGTGCTATATTGAGGTGAAACACGTGCTGGATGATAAGCGCGGGGTCTTTTACTACTGGGGATTGTGACTTGGTCCATCCCGATTGATAATTTTGCTGCATATTTGACTGAGATTGATTTATTATCATCATGATTTGGGATAATTACCATATTTGGGTTTCGTGCCAATTATTTGAACCCTTCGGGGATTTTTATCACAATTTCCTCACTGTTTTGACTTATATTAAACTCAGTCCTATTGATATTTATGGTTTTACAAACTCAGCCACTTTTATATAGATTTGAAACTTAAATGATATTTTGGGCTGAGAACCACTGTTTCACAAATGCCCGAGGGGCTTATGATGATTTCTGGACTGAGTAAGGCCGAGGGCCAAATGTGAGGATATGCTGAGTGATATGAGGCTGAGGGCCTGAGATACTATTTATGCCACGCGGTGGCTTGAGTGATGTGAGGAGGCTTTCAGGCCTTATGAGTGATGTGAGGAGGCATTCATGCCTTATGAGTGATGTGAGAAGTCTTTCAGGCCTTATGTTATTTTGTGAGAAGGCTTTCACGCCTTATGTTATTATTGCGCTTGGGCTATAGGAGCCCCTCCGGAGTCTGCACACCCCCAGTGAGCGCCGTCGATGTTAAGCAGATCGGGATGCATGCCGCATCAGTTACTATATGATATTGTTCTGAAAGTGAGCCTGAGGGGCTGTTACTATACTGAGTGATTGATACTGAGCCCGAGGGGCTGATACTGTTCTGAGTTACTGATACTATGCCCGAGGGGCAGATTTCTACTTGTTATGTTGATACTGAGCCCGAGGGGCAGATTTCCACTTGTTATTTTGATATTGAGCCCGAGGGGCAGATTTCTATTGGTTATTTACTACCAAATTACCTGTTTTACTAGTTCTGAAAGAGATTTCATCTAATAATTCACTGATTTACTGATTTAAGTGATTTTACTGCTTATGTATAGAATGCTTTGTGCCTTTACGTGTTTTCTTGCTTTCAGCCATTATTTATATTTATTACTCACTGGGTCGGAGTACTCGCATTTCTCCCTGCACCGTGTGTGCAGATTTAGGCATTGCAGATTTCCATTTCCTGAGAGCTGATCCTTTTAGTCCAGGCGGTGTTTCGGATACTACGAGGTAGCTGTTGGCGTCCGCAGCCCCCGTAACTCCTTAATCTTATCATTTTCATGTTATTCGGCTATTGTATAAGATTTCGTATCTAGTAGACTTGTGTTAGGATTCCTTAGTTGCTTATGACCTGTGACACCCCGGTTAGGGCTATGTTGGGTTGGATTTCTGTATTTTTATCTATACTTCCGCTATTTGGTATTATTAAACCATGTTGTACTATAATTGTGTTAAATAATTGTTTTAAAAGTATGAATTGGGTTGACTATCTGGCCTTGTCTTCACCAGAGGCGCCATCACGACCAGGTTCGGGATTTGGGTCATGACAAGTTGGTGTCGTAGCCTAGGTTACTATGTCTCACGAGCCATGAGCAGGTTTAGTAGGGTCTCGCGGATCGGTACGGAGACGTCTGTATTTATCCTTGAGAGGCCGCAGAACCTTTAGGAAAAACATCACATTCTTGAATTCTTATTGTGCGTCCTTGATTCAGCTTGAAAAGAAACTTTTGAAAGTCCTTCCACACGTTCGTATGCGCGCATGAGCGCTCAGTATTAGATGTTCCTTGAAGGCATGTGATCCCCTTATCGAGGGGCGAGATGTGATCTCTATGAGTTGAAATTGGGCCAGTCTAGAGGGCGTGAGGCCGGATCTTTGCCTATGTCTTGAGCACCGAGGTGCTGATTGTATGAGCAAGTGTTTCAAACTTATATGTTAGGTATTGCCCCTATTAGTGGGAGAGACGGCTGGTTAGCTACGTGATGAGTATGTTAGTTCTGCCAGATATATCTATGTAACTTGAAAGTGACGAGGAAGGTCTGTTGGGTGATAGAAGAACTATTAGGTGTTTGAATTCCATCGTGATTCGAGGTATAGCCCCGAGTTATGGGTGTGTGAAGGATCTTTTCATGTTTTCCATTTGTGGGTGAAGTAAATTTCATGTTGCGGTATGAGTTTAGACTCAGGAAGACTAAGTGGCTGTGTAATGTGTATGACGGTGGAAGGTACACGGAAATGTTATATTGAGGCAAAACAGATGGGTTATCTCCTGCGGAATGTTCTAAAGTTGTGTGATCCTTATGTTATCTATTAGAAGACCTCATTTACAAGTGAAGAAAATGTGTTGAAATATAAATTAGATCGCCTAGAGAGTGGGATTAACTGTTGTGTGAGTGAATGCGAGATTTGCAGAAAAGTTAAAAATTCTAGATGATTTGTGTTTCCACAAACTTATAAATGATTAGAGTGTAATCTCACTATGGTATTACGGCAGCAATAGAGTATGTGCGTTATGATTTATTGAGTGCATTTTGATCTATCGCTTTGAGCCAAGTTGGGCAGTTGCTATTAATTAAGTTGATTGCATAGTTAGGTGTTATATTTGTTCCAGTTTGAGGCATGTTGGTGAGTCAGTTATGTCTTACGGAGATTAAGTTTGATCAGGCGGTGGTCAGGCCCGTTTTTTTTATGCTATTCCAGGCAGGACAGATGCTATTGCTTCAGATGCTATCATTACAGGAATTGTTCCAGTCTGCCATAGAGATGCCTCTGTATTATTCGATCCTGGTTCCACCTCTTCTTATGTGACCTCATATTTTGCTAATTATTTGAGAACGCCCCGGGAGTTTCTTTCTTTACTTGTTCATGTATCTACCCCGGTGGGCGATACTGTTATTGTGGACCGTGTGTACCGGTCATGTGTTCTGATTATTATGGGTTTGGAGACCCAAGTTGATCTATTGCTATTGAGCATGGTGGACTTTGATGTTATATTGGGCATGGATTGGTTATCTCCGTGTCATGCTATTCTAGACCGTCATGCTAAGACAGTTACTTTGGCTATGCCGGGTGTACCGCGGATCGAGTGGCGTGGTGTGACTGATTATGTTCCTAGCTGAGTAATTTCTTTCTTGAAAGCCCAGCGTATGGTTGGGAAGGGTTGTCTGTCATATCTAGCTTTTGTGCGAGATGTTGGAGATGAGACTCCTAGTATTGATTCTATCCCAGTTGTGAGGGGTTTTCCCGATGTAATTCCTGCAGACCTACCGAGCATGCTACCAGACAGGGATACTGATTTCAAGTGTCGACTTTGTCTCGGGCAGTCAGCCCATTTCTATTCCACCGTATCGTGTGGCAGCAGCAGAGCTGAAGGAATTGAAAGAGCAGCTTCAGGAACTCCTAGAAAAGGGGTTCATTCGGCGTTGTGTGTCACCTTGGGGTGCACCAGTCTTATTTACGAAGAAGAAGGATGGAACAATGAGAATGTGCATTGATTACAGGCGGTATTCTTGGGTTGGTAGCCTACATGGCCTGGTCAAGCTAGAGGAATTCCGTTTTGATAGCTTGGTTATGTGCGAGCAGATTTGAATGTTTTCTTGATGGTTTTTACCATGGTTCGAGTCGGATATCTTCTACCGGTGCGCGGAACATATTGTATATTATGAACTCCTCCTAAATGGGAGCAAATAGGAGATTTCTAACTGCACACAATGAAATTTTCCTATAGCCAAGAAATTCTAATGAGATTTTGTGTTTGCAACAAGATGGCATGATAGACGTGGTGTATGGTACATGCTTAAGATTTTCATGTGCAAGGTGGTAGTTCATTCTTAAAGGGAAGGTCACGAGTTCTGGATCAAATAGTTAGTTTCAGGTATTTAGATGAATGTTATAACCGCTACGTAAGGCCTGAGAAGGGTGCACATTATATTCTGATTAACATATGTTTATTGCCATTTCAACGCTTACTTGGTTGATCGACTACCAATATTTCGATCTTGCTATATAGTGTAGAAAAATATTGAAAATAATTATTATGGGATGATCGTACTTGAGGGCTGTGTTAGTCATTTGAGTGCTGAGGTTGTGATCAGTTACGGTGATTTATGTGATCTATGAATTTGGAGACGGGGAATTCTCAAAAATATACTATTTCGGGATTGTGGCATGTTTGAGGTGAGTATTTTATCTAAACTCTTTGGATGCACTAGTCAAGCTAATTAATGGTGCTAACTATGCGCTGTAAGCGCGAATATATGTGAGGTTTGAACTTGTGTGCAAGCACCGAGTCAATATTCATACTCAGAAGATGCGTAGGCTATGATATGCCTAGAGTGGGATATTGAACTTAAAGGTATAATGTTTCTCATATTCGTAACTTTGTTAAGAACTATCTGGACTATACTTGAGATTTTCAAGATGCTAGATTCCAGAACAAACTTGGTAATTACTATTCTGCGTTAATTTGCTGATTTGAGTTGTGACAGCATAGCTTGCTCATGCCTACGATATAGAGTGTTATTTATGCCAGTCCAGGAGCATGAGAATCTGATTTTATTTAGCATATACAGGTGTACTTGTTGGATTTCTCCTATATGATATGCTTGGAATGGAGGTCTGTGACCGTGTCGGGTGGATTATGTTGTTGGCAACTAAGTTGCTTGTGAGGTTGATGTCAATGTGAGCTATAGAAGAGCTGGTTACTATTGATCTATTCATGTATCTGGGTTCCACTGTGATTGACGAGCTCATAGCATATCGTTGGGGTGGCACTTGTGGAACTTGCAAAACGACTCTCTTTTTTGAGGTATTTTCTCTTTCTAGGGTAGCCGGATGGTGCAGTAGTGAGGTTTACTGGTATGGCATTGTATTATGTACTTCTCTGTGAGTATGATGATCCGCTTGTGGTATAACTCTTTCATTTGAGTCATTTTCATGAATTTAGTATACTCAGACTGTTGCTTATCGGCGCACGTATTGTGCGAGTTGTGGCTTAGGCCTATATTGATGTGTAATGTCACCATAGTAGTGTGTTGGATTAGAAGAGATCATTGGAATCATTAATGAGTACAAATATATTCAATTTCAGTATGTTGGAAGGATAATGTCGAGCTTCGACTCAGGAATTGATATAGTATTTGCCAAAGGAGAACTAGCCTCATAAATAGTTGATTTGAGAAATGGTTATGGCTTACTGTGTGTTTTATTTATCATCTGCAGTATATGAAGGTGTTGGGATGAGACCTTAGTTGATAAGAGGTTTTCTATCGGTATTTGTTTGTTGCGTGCAGCTGCTGTGATTAGAAGTTATCGCTGTAAGCGTTTGAGTCATCTGTTATGTTATGTAATTGCACCGAAGATGCAGGCATGAGTTGTTACAGCTAGTTCGGGCTTATTCACAGTATAAATGTGGGATTCTGATCATATGAAAGATTTCAAAAGTGGAAATGTGGTCCTATGGCTTATGGGCTAGATTGGATTGCAAAATTTCAGTTACAATGTGTTGTCGGACCTATATGAGATAGATTGATGTGGGATCACCCCCGCATTTATTCATGGTAAGGTTATTCAGTGATTGTTTCGCTTTTGGAACAACTCTGGGCACGTTCGAGGACGAACGTTTGTTTAAGTTGGGGAGGATGTGACGACCCGACCCATCGTCTCATGAGTTACCGCTCTGTTTCCTCCATTTTATGCTTCTTTATGCTTCATTATCCGTGTCTTATGTGATCGAGTTGGTTTGGAGAAGTTTTGGTAGGAAATGAGATAATTGGTCTCTTTAAGGAAGGCTTAGTTAGGAAAAGTCAACCGGAAGTTGACTTCTATGTTAGAGGGTTCGGATGTGAATTCCGATGGCTCGGTTAGCTCCGGGAGGTGATTTGTGACTTAGGTGTGTGATCGGAAGTGGTTTTGGAGGTCCGGTGTAGAATTAGGCTTGAATTGGCGAAGTTAGTATTTTGGCGATTTCCGATTGATAGGTGAGATTTTGATCCGAGGGTCAGAATGGAATTCCAAAAGTTGTTGTAGCGTCATTTTGTGATTTGGGAAGTGCGTGCAAAATTTCAGGTCATTTGGACGTTGTTTGGTTGTATGTTTTATCAAAAGCGTGTTTTGGAAGTTTTTAGAAAAGTTAGGCTTGAATTCAATGCGAATTGATGGATTTGGTGTTGTTTGAGGCGTTTTGATGATTGGAACAAGTTTGAATGATATTTTAGGACTTGTTGATATATTTGGTTGAGGTCCAGAGGGCCTCAGGTGGGGTTTGGATGGTTATTGGAGTTTAACTTGGGTATTTCAAGAATATTTCTATGTCGTTCTTCAAGAATAAGTGGTATAATATTATGCCAATGAGCTCCAAATTAAGTTTTGATTGAATCCTTAGATCCGTATCGAAATTTTGGAGCGATAGCAAACAGAATCGTCCAATTCGGACATCGTATGATAGAGTTATGCCCATTTTCGTGTCGGGAAAAAATAGTTCCCATCGCCAGCGCCCAGTGTAGCGTGGGGCACTAGCCCTGATGCCCGGATTTATTAGCTACTTGAATTGGCACCACAAGCAGCGCCCCACGCCACCTGCGACGCCCGAATCGTAAAAGACAATAAAAGGGGGTCTTTGGTCATTTTTGACAAAAATAGAGTTGGAGGAGCTCGGGTGAGGCGAATTTTCGAGAGATTTTCAAGGAAAACATCGGGGTAAGTGTTCTTAACTCAATTTTTGTTAGATTACTCGAATCCATCGTTGTTTTTAACATTTAATTTGTGATTTAGTTGGAAAAATCTTGAAAACCCTCTAGGTTTAATTTGAAGATTTGAGGGTCGAGTTGATGTCGGATTTTGGTAAAATTTATATGGTTGAACTCGTGGTTGGATGTGGGTTCATATTCCGTGACTTTTGTCGTATTCCGAGATGTGGGCCCCACGGGCAAAATTTGGGTTAATTTCGGATTTTGTTGGAAATGTAGTATTTTCATATGGAATTAATTCCTATAATTAGTATTGACTGAATTGAATTGACTATGGCTAGATTGGGATCGATTGGAGGACGATTCGAGGGGAAAAGGCATTTCGGAGTAGGATTCCGCTCGAATTGAGGTGAGTAATGATGTTAAATGATGACTTGAGGGATTGAAACCCTGGTATGCACATTGTAGTGCTATATTGAGGGAAACACGTGCTGGATGATGAGCGCGAGGTCTTTTACTACTGGGGATTGTGACTTGGTCCATCCCGATTGAAAATTTTTCTGCATATTTGACTAAGATTGATTTGTTATCATTATGATTTTGGCTAATTTTCATATTTGGGCTTCGTGCCAATTATTTGAACCCTTTGGGGATTTTTATCACTATTTCCTCACTATTTTGACTTATATTAAACTCAGTCCTGTTGATATTTATGGTTTTACAAACTCAGCCACTTTTATACAGATTTGAAACTTAAATGATATTTCTAAATGATATTTTGGGCTGAGAACCACTGTTTCACAAAGCCTGAGGGGCTTATGATGATTTCTGGACTAAGTAAGGCCGAGGGCCATATGTGAGGATATGCTAAGTGATATGAGGCCGAGGGCCTGAGATACTCTTTATGCCACATGGTGGCTTGAGTGATGTGAGGAGGCATTCAGGCCTTATGAGTGATGTAAGGAGGCTTTCAGGTCTTATGAGTGATGTAAGAAGGCTTTCAGGCCTTATGTTATTATGGCGCTTGGGCTGTAGAAGCCCCTCTGGAGTCTGCACACCCCCAGTGAGAGTCGTCGACGTTAAACGGATAGGGCTGCACACCGCATCGGTTACTATATGATATTGTTCTGAGAGTGAGCCTGAGGGGCTGTTACTATACTGAGTCAATGATACTGAGCCCGAGGGGCTGATACTGTTCTGAGTTACCGATACTGTTCCCGAGGGGCAGATTTCTACTTGTTATGTTGATACTGAGCCCGAGGGGCAGATTTCCACTTGTTATTTTGATATTGAGCCCGAGGGGCAGATTTTTATTAGTTATTTACTGCCAAATTACCTGTTTTACTGGTTCTGAAAGAGATTTCATCTGTTACTTCACTGATTTACTGATTTAAGTGATTTTACTGCTTCTGTATAGAATGCTTTGTGCCTTTACGTGTTTTCTTATTTTCAACCATTATTTATATTTATTACTCACTGGGTCGGATTACTCACATTACTCCCTGCACCGTATGTGCAGATTCAGGCATAGCAGATTTCCATTTCCTGAGAGCTGATCCTTTCAGTCCAGGCGGTGTTTCGGAGACTACGAGGTAGCTGTTGGCATCCGCAGCCCCTGTGACTCCTTTATCTTATCATTTTCATGTTATTCGGCTATTGTATCAGATTTCGTATTTAGTAGACTTGTGTTAGGATTTCTTAGTTGCTCATGACTTGTGACGCCCCGGTTAGGGCTGTGTTGGGTTAGATTTTTGCATTTTTATCTATACTTTCGCTATTTGGCATTATTAAACCATGTTGTACTATAATTGTGTTAAATAATTGGTTTAAAAGGATGAATTGGGTTGACTGGCTGGCCTTGTCTTTACGAGAGGCGCCATCACGACCAGGTTCGGGATTTGGGTCGTGACATTGTTGAATTTCAAGAACAAATTTTCCACTTTCTTACCCATCTCCATTATAATATACTAACCTATATAGCTTAATTACTATCTTTTCCAGCATAATTAACAGGAAGCAACTAAACTAGAAAATCTAACAAAATTTGCATCAGCAAACTTAGGGTAAAAAATTTGGTCCACATCTAGTATTAAATATTGGACATTATAGTTTCTCAATATATATCTCCAGCAAAGTATACAGGAAACAAAATTTTTAATTATTTAATTTCACTTTCACATATCTAACTGGTAAAAGTTTAGTCATTATTCAATTAATTAATTAATTTCAAGAACAAATTTTCCATTGTTTTACACATCTCCAATATAGTATACTGGCCTATATAACTTAATAGCTAGTCGTTCTAGCATATTTTACAGGAAGTAAGTAAAATAAGAACTCCAACAAGAGTTGCATAAGTAAACTTAGGGTAAAAAAATCTGGATTGTGCACATGCAATATTAAATACTAGACATTATAGTTTCTCAATATATGCCTCCATGAAAATATACAGGAAATAAAAGGTTTAGTCATTATAATATACTATTTTATAAAGCTTAAATACGGGATTGTTTATTTTTTCACATATCTAATCGTAAAAGTTTAGTCATTATTCACTTTTTTCTTGAATTTGAAAAGGAATTATTAACAAAATGAAGGAAGATAACGATTTATACAAAACGATATTATATTAACATAAAATTAAACTACATAGTCTTCTTCCACATACTTCCACAAAAACATATGCACCAAAAAAAAACTAATCATTCGTATCATCGGACTCCATTTCAGTACTATATGCACTATGACCCCCATCTCGTGCAATCCTCTTTATCCTATTGAGCTTCTCATTCAGTCTTCTCAAGTCCCTTTCATACTTCTCTAAGAACTCATCAAACTTGATCTCAAAAGCTTCTATGATATCTTCCTTCAACTCATTAATTATGGTTTGATGACTGCGTCCATTTTTAGTTATTACAAATAGATGCGTTTGAGTGAATATATAGAAAAATGATGCCTGCTTATATAGAGGAAATATTTTTCTATAGAGTATATGAGAAGACAGAAGGCAAATTAAACGTTAGGGTAACATAAAGATTCATGAACCACAATTTAATTAAAAGGGTGAAAATGCAATTATTACTGTAACACAATTCCCAATGTAAAAAATAATTTAATTCTAGTGGTTGAAAATACATCAGAGACTGCACGTAATAAAGTAATGCAATGTAGACGAAATAATAAAATATTATAGAAAACTATATTAGAGTTAGTTGCATATTACGTCATAAATATAATTATAAAATTATAAAAAAAACACTACCCATGTCGAACCACCAGATATTAGCACCATGCAAATTGATGAAATTCAACCCCATCAAACTCCGATCTCTTTCCGCCAAAAACTCCTTTCCACCTCCCCTGACGTCGTCAATTGCCAGAACCATTTCCCTACTATACAAGTTCTGGACCTCAGTGATGAAATAACTCCTGATGCAAAAGATGACGACTTTATTCCACTATATTCGACGGATAAGAATCGACTATACCTATCCTGGCAATACTCGATTATTGTTAAAGTGTTTGGTCGAAAAATAGGTCATCAAATTCTCAAACAAAAGCTTACAGTACTATGGAAGCCCACGAAAGATTTACCACTCATCGATTTGGGCCATGATTTTTTCTTAATCAAATTTCACCAAGAAGAAAATATGCTGCGTGCATTATATGACGGACCTTGGTTCGTCTTCAATCACTTCCTTTCCATTAGATTATGGGAGCCGAGGTTCATGGCATCCTCTGTGCAACTTACATACTCCGCTATTTGGATCCGCCTACCTGAGCTTCCCATTGAGTTTTACGATCTGGACATCCTCAAAAAGATTGGTTCGAAGGTGGGAAAATAGCTCAAAGTCGATGATTGCACTTCCTCCACAACAAGAGGAAGATATGCTCGTGTGTGTATAGAAGTGCCACTGGAAAAGCCTCTAAAATCGCATGTCTTTATTGGGAACCATAAGCAAAATATTTTATATGAAGGAATCACACTATTTTGTACAACTTGTGGCTGTCTTGGCCACAAAACCACACCTATGTCCCTCCAAAACTTCCACACACACGCACCTACAAATCCCTGATCAAGAACAGAGTGCCATGATTGGCAGCACGTCCGCCTCTACACCAGCTCCACCCAGCCACCCCATTAAGCCGGAATGGAAAATAGTTGTTTTCCCATCAAAACCGACTCGAAAAGGAAAAGGGTTACAATGTACACCACATGACTTCATCAACAAGTCACCTCCCATGCTGCAAACCCCAGCCCACTCAAGTAAGCAGGTTGCTATTGAGAGGCCCACTGGTACATTTTCTAAAGCTCAGTCATTTACTCATAACCCTATTACTAACAAAAAAATCAGTAATAATACAGCTATTATCCACACTTCAAATAATGTTAATTGTTTGGAAAATGACGTAGCAGACCAAAGGGACCCCACTTTTAATCAACCTAACTCTACTATGCAACCTACATCACTCCTAAGCACATCAACAAGCCACGATGGCCTGTAATTTCCCACCTCTCATGCAAACAAACCCTCACTCTCCACGTACACAACTACTCAAACCACGTCAATAGTGGATCAACTCCAATCTTTCTTCCCCAATCAGAAATTAGCTATTGCCAGCCGAATCCTTAAATCAAAGACAATAACCATCCCAAATGAATCCCAAATTAAGCCTCTACTACATAAAACAACTGACGAAGCCCAAGAACCAAGTTCCAACACTAATCATTACACTCCCTCACATACTCCAAAGTCTGATAGCCCATATCTCCCGTCACCGCCTCACACAACAAATTACCAAACTGAGGCCTCGCTATAAATTCAGCTCTCGAACACTTTGCAAGAGATAGTCTCTCCTTCACCAACTCTTGCATCAAATGAACCTTCAGAGACACGACTGCCCATTCCCAGGCATTCACCTACACCACACTCCTCCCCCACCACATCACTCCCTTCACCAGCTACCATACACCATGCAAAACCCTCACATCCCCCCCTCCCCAAATACCAGAGAATCTACACCTCCTCCATTCCACACCAACTTTCTCCAGCCCAATCGTGGCTCGAGATGGGGCTGATGGGCCATGCACTGACCTTTGTGCTCGAGATCAACAACAAGGAAGTTCTTATTATGATACAGAACACCATGTACATTGGCCAAATCATGACGGAGGGGATGATACTGGGCTGGGAAACCTATGCCTAGTATAAATCTTTTACGCACCTACCTCTGATGATGCCTTTCTACCCAAATCTATCTATGGAGAATCACCCTGTTCCATGGATTCACCAACACATCACCTTATATCACCCCATGTAGACTCCACCATCCCTTTAAACACTTCCACCATCTCCAACCATCCCACTAGACCTCCATCACCAACATCACCCTATCTCCCTCCACTAGACCAGCAACCTCTTTCGCAATAAGAAATATCGGCGCTAGCCGCCGAACTAAGGGAAACCCGCTCAGAAGTACTCGATCTCGATGCACTTTAGCTCTTCATCCTAAAGGAGCAGTATAAAAAAAAATTGTTTCTGCGATGCCCACCAAATCTCAAAAAGTGCCTCATCAAACTCAGGCCAACTGTGACCCCAACGTAGGCAAGTTTGCAATAGTGCTCATACCCACCATACATCCATTGGAGCAGCTAACTGTGACAACTCCCTCAATGAACCCCAGGTTCAAGTATCATCCCCCTTCCTCTCAATAATTCTAATATGAAATTCATAATATGGAACTCTAGGGGTGCTAGATCGCCTGATTTTCGTACAAATTTTTGCTCCTTACTAGACTACCATCACCCTGCTTTAGTAGTCCTTCTGGAAACTCATCTAATGGACCACCAACCTTTAAGAGATGACTTTACTTTTACTAGTATGGCTTCTATACCAGCGAAAGGTCTATCAGGTGGCATTGCTGTCCTTTGGAATGAAAACCTCCTGCGTGTGGTGGAGGTAGCTATTACAAACCAAGAGGTTCATTGCAAGGTTGTCACGACCCGGATTTCTCACCATCGGAAGTCGTGATGGCGCCTACTGTCGGAGCTAGGCAAGCCAAGTATTTAAACATTTTCTTATAACAATCCAACAATAATAATAATAATGAGTCATTTAAATAAAAGCGGAAGTCTTTAAAACATAGATAACTAAAAACCCAAAATGCAGAAGTTTAATAATTCTTTACCCAAGACTGGTGTCGCTATCTCACGAACCACTAAAGAGTGCTACAAACAAGTCTGAGTAGAAATACATAAATTTCTGTCTCGGTACAATGAAAACAAACTGAAAACATAGAAAGGGACTCCGGCCCGCGAGCGTCTGCTAGGCTACCTCGTAAGTCCCTGGACTGAAGTTAGCTTCCGGTCAACATCCTACTGTTGTGGTCCAAAAGCTGCTCCTATACCATGATCTGTGCAAAAGAGCACAGAAGTGTAGCATCAGCACAACCGACCCCAAGTGCTGGTAAGTGCCTGGCATAACCCCGGCGAAGTAGTGACGAGGCTAGACAAGAATACCAAACCAACCTGAGCAGTTAAATACATATGTATGCAATAAAAGGAAAGAACACAGAAATTAAACAGTTACGAGGGAGGGGAGCATACTATAGGGGAGTACAGTCCGGAGATAAAGTCAACAGTTTAAGTAAGAGATAGGGCAATAACAATAATTAATGAGAGCAGGAAAATCAACAGTTGCACGGCATCAACCTTCGTGTTTTTACTCTCATTCTCACCAAAATCAATCAAATAAAGTGCACGGCATCACCCTTCATGATTTCCCTCACATAACTCTCATATCATGGCACGGAATGATCCTTCGTGCAATTATAATCAAATCAGAGCACGGAATGTTCCTTCATGCATAATTAATCAAAACATGGCACGGAATGACCCTTCATGCAAATATAATCAAAACATGGCACGGAATGACCCTTCGTGCAAATATAATCAAAACATGGCACAGAATGACCCTTCGTGCAAATATAATCAAAACATGGTACGGAATGACCCTTCGTGCAAATATAAACAAAACATGGCACGGAATGACCCTTTGTGCATTATCACACTTCCTCACCCAAACAGTAATCAGAACCAAACGGGGCGAGGGGATAAACAAATAATAAGAAATGTCCCGTCAAGAGAATTTTGAAATTAACAGCTAAATCCCGGCAAGGGAGCAACAACAATAACTTTCACATCCCGGCAAGGGAGAATAATCAATATACTCAAATCATCCCGGCAAGGGATTAATCATAATACCTTCTATTTCCTTCATTTCTTACCCAATAGTCTTTTTATTGTTCGAGCCAACGCTCCAAAGAATTTACAACTCACAATAAATCCTCATACTCTTCACATTTCATAGGATTCGTCAATTAACATGGTAGTTATAACAATATCGGAATAAGTACAAACAAGGACCCACGATCATGCTAGACACCGGTGTATAGATACTCGTCACCATTCCTATACAGCGTACTCAACATTTAGCAATTAGCAAACAACACCCTAATCTTATTCCCTCATGCCAAAGTTAGATCAAACACTTACCTCAAATGCTCCAAACTCAACTCAAGCCTCTAGTATAGATTTATCCTTCGAATTCACCACAAAACCGCTCGAATCTAGTCACAAATTACTTGAATGTATCAACAAATGCTAATTGAATCAATTTGAATGCATGAAAATGAATTTCCCAAAGTTTTACTCAAAAATTCCCAAAATGCCCCCAGGCCCACGTGGTCAAAACCCGAGGTTCGAACCAAAACCCGATTACCCATCCCCCCACGAGTTCATATCTATTATTTGTTTTGAAATCGCACCTCAAATTGAGGTCCAACTCTCCAGTTTGAAGAAAACCTAAGTTCTACAGAAAATCCCCATTTTCACCCATGGAAATTCTTGATTTTAAGATGAAAACATGTTTAATGATGTTAAAGATTGAAGAAATTAAGTGAAAATAAACTTACAATTGAATTGGAGAAGGAAGAGTTCTTGAAAAATCGCCAATGGGTGTTTGGGTTTGAGAAATATGAAAAGTGAGGTCTAAAATCTTCTAAGTATGAAAAATGCAGGTTGCAGATGTGGGAAATGCAGACTGGGGTTCGCAATTGCGAACCCCGACCAAATATGGGAATTGCGAACACAGCTTCGTATTTGCGAAGCCAGGCCGACACTGGGACTTTCGCATTTGCGAAAGGGGCCTCGCAATTGCGATCCATGGCCCATCGCATTTGCGATGAACTCATTCGCATTTGCGAAACCTGTCATGCCTCCATTTTCTCGCATTTGCGATATTGTAGTCGCATTTGCGAGTACTTCTTCGCAAATGTGAAGACACCAGAACTGAGAAATACCAGATTTTCTAAAAAGAGAAAATGCAATCCGTTGCCTATCCAAAACTCACCCGAGCCCTCGGGGCTCCAAACCAAATATGCACACAACCTCAAAAATATCCTACGGACTTACTCCTGTGATCGAATCGCCAAAATAACATCATATACGTGAAATCAAGCCTCAAAACACATGATTTTCCTTCACGCTTCACAAACTTTCAAATTTGGAACTTATAGTCCGAAACACATCAAACGACGTCCATTTTAAACCAAACTTTACAGATAGCACTTAAACTATATATAAGACTTGTACCGTGCGTCAGAACCAAAATACGAGCCCGATACCATAGTCTTTTAATAAATTTTCATTTCTAATTTCCTTAACAATTTTAGAAAAATAATTTCACAGAAAAATTCTTTTCCTCGGGTTCTAGACCTCGGATTTCGACTCCGGACACATGTCCGAGTCCCATATTTTTCTACGGACCCTCCAGGACCGTCAAATCACGGGTCCGGGTCCGTTTACCAAAAATGTTGACCGAAGTCAACTTTAATCATTTTAAAGCCACATTTTGATATTTTTCACAAAATTTAACATATAATCTTTCCAGCTACGCGCCCGGACTACGTACGCAAATCAAAGCAACTAAATGTGAGGTTTTCAAGGCCTCGGAAGCGCGAAGAAAGAGAGAAATCTGGTGACGACCTTTTATTCTCCACCTTTAAAACAACCGTTCTTCCTCGAACGGACAAAAGATAGAAGTGCCTGAGTCAGGATATAGATGAGGATAGCGGCTCCGCATATCAGACTCGGACTCCCAGGTCGATGCCTCAGGAGGCTGACCTCTCCACTAGAATCTAGCGGAGCCGGTAGCTGAAATCTAGCTGAACTGGACACGCGCTGAAATCCTCCTCGTAAGACAGATCCTCGTCCAACTGGACAGTGCTGAAATCTAACACGTGGGCTGGATCGTTGTGATACCTCCGAAGCATGCACACATGAAACATTAGATGAACGGCTGACAAGCTAGGCGGCAAGGCAAGTCTATAAGCCACCTCTCCCACACGATCGAGGATCTCAAATGGGCCAATGAATCTAGGGCTAAGCTTGCCCTTCTTCCCAAATCTCATCACGCCCTTCATGGGCGACACTCGGAGCAAGACCCACTCACCAACCATGAAAGCTACATCTCGAACCTTACAATCCGCATAACTCTTTTGCCGCGACTGAGCCGAATAAAGCCTGTCCTGAATGATCTTGACCTTATCCAAGGCCTCCTGAACTAAATCTGTGCCCAGTAACCGAGCCTCTCCTATCTCAAACCATCCGATTGGAGACCGACATTGCCTACCATAGAACGCCTCATTTGGATCCATCTCAATGCTGTACTGGTAGCTGTTGTTGTAGGCGAACTCTGCTAAAGGCAAAAACTGGTCCCACGAGCCTCCAAAATCAATGACACAGGCTCAGAGCATATCCTCCAATATCTGAATAGCCCTCTCGGATTGGCCATCTGTCTGAGGATGGAACGCTGTGCTCAACTGAACCTGGGTGCCTAACTCCTGCTGAACTGCTCTCCAGAAGCGCGAGGTAAACTGCGTTCCCCGGTCCGAAATGAAAGATGTCGGCACCCCATGAAGGCGAACAATCTCTCGGATGTAGATCTCGGCTAACCTCTCCGATGAATAAGTGGCTGCAACAGGAATAAAATGCGCTGACTTGGTCAGCCTATCAACAATAACCCAAATAGCATCAAACTTCTTCCGAGCCATCGGAAGTCCAGTAACGAAATCCATGGTAATCCTCTCCCACTTCCACTCGGGAAGCTCAATACTTTTAAACAAACCACCAGGCCTCTGATGCTCATACTTGACCTACTGACAGTTCAAACACCGAGCCATATATGCAACACTATCTTTCTTTATCCTATGCCACCAATAATGCTTCCGCAAGTCTTGGTACATCTTTGCGGCACCCGGGTGAATAGAATACCGAGAACTATGGGCCTCCGTTAAGATCAACTCTTGAATCCCATCGACATTGGGCACACAAACTCGCCCCTGCAACCTCATAACACCATCATCATCTAAGGTCACCTTCGTGGCACCTCCACGCTGCACCGTGTCTCTCAGGACACATAAATGGGGATCATCAAACCGCCGATCACGGATACGCTCCAATAATGAAGAACGAGCAACCGTGCAAGCTAACACTCTGCTAGGCTCAGAAATGTCCAACCTCACAAACCGATTGGCCAAGGACTGAATATCCAAAGCAAGCGGTTTCTGTCTAACCGGAACATAAGCAAGACTACCCATGCTGGCAGACTTCCTATTCAATGCATCGTCCACCACATTGGCTCTCCCCGGGTGGTACAAAATAGTAACATCATAGTCCTCCAATAGCTCCAACCACCTCCGCTGCCTCAAGTTCAACTCCTTTTGCTTGAACAAGTATTGCAGACTCTTGTTATCAGTGTACACCTCACACATCACACCATATAAATAATGCCTCCAAATCTTCAAAGCATGAACAATGGCTGCCAACTCTAGATCATGGACCGGATAATTCTTCTTGTGGATCTTCAATTCCCTCGAAGCATATGTAATGACTTTGCCATCCTGCATCAATACCGCACCAAGCCTAATACGAGAAGCATCACAATAAACTGTATAGGGTCCTGAGCCTGTGGGCAAAACCAATATCGGTACCGTAGTCAGAGCTGTCTTGAGCTTTTGAAAGCCCTCTTCACACTCGTCTAACCATCTGAACTGGGCACCCTTCTGGGTCAATCTGGTCATCGGGGCTTCTATAGATGAAAATCCCTCTACAAACCGACGTTAATAACCTGCTAACCCCAAGAAACTCCGAATCTCAGTAGCTGATGCTGGTCGAGGCAAGTTCTTAACTGCCTCAATCTTTTTCGGGTCCACCTGAATACCCTCTGCTGATACAACATGACCCAGAAATGCAACCGAAATCAACCAGAACTCGCACTTCAAGAACTTAGCATACAACTGACTATCCTTCAGAGTCTGAACAACCACTCTGAGGTGCTGCTCGTGCTCCTCCTGGCTGCGAGAGTACACCAGAGCATCATCAATAAATACTATCATGAACAGGTCCAAGTAAGGTCTGAACACTCGGTTCATCAACTCCATAAATGTTGCTGGGGCATTGGTCAACCCAAATGACATGACCAGAAACTCATAATGCCCATACCGAGTGTGGAATGCTGTCTTAGGGACATCAAACGCCCTAATCCTTAGCTGATGGTAGACAGATCTCAAGTCTATCTTTGAAAACACCTTTGCACCCTGAAGCTGGTCAAACAAATCATCAATCCTCGGCAATGGATACTTGTTCTTTATCGTCACCTTATTCAATTGCCGGTAATCAATGCACATCCTCATCGATCCATCCTTTTTCTTCACAAATAACACTGACGCATCGCAAGGAGAAATGCTAGGCCTGATAAAACCCTTCTCTAGAAAATCTTGCAACTGGTCCTTTAACTCCTTCAACTTTGGCGAGGCCATGCGATACGGCAAAATAGAAATGGGCTGCGTGTCTGGGGCCAGATCAATATAGAAATCAATATACCTTTCGGGCGGCATGTCTTGGGATCCATTTCCACTCCAATCAGGGCAAGTATGGAAAAGCCAAGGTCACGGTCTTGGCGTGATAATCCAAGGTGTCATGATATGGGGACAACCAATCTATCCCTAATATAACGTCGAAATCCACCATGTCTAAGAGTAATAAATCAACACGGGTCTCAAGACCCTCAAACACTACCACACAGGAACGATGAACTCGGTCGACCACTATAGAATTACCCACCGGTGTAGATACATAAACAGGGATACCCAAGGCATAGCCAGGTATATGCAAAATAAGACGATACATATGAATACGTAGACCTAGGGTCAAATAGCATTGAAGCATCCCTATCACAGACCAGAATAGTACCTATAATAACAGCATATGAAAACTCAGCCTCTAGCCTGGATGGCAAAGCATAACATCGGGGCTGGGCCCCACCTCCCTGAACCATGTCTATGGGAAAATCGGCTACTGGTTGACCCCTACCTCTGTCGGTCCGAGCTCCACCTCTACGGTCTCTACCTCCACCTCTATGATCCCTACCCCTGCCTCTAGCTGGCTGGGCAAGCTGTGGATCACTTAGTGCCTGAATCATAGGGCGAGGACCCTGCTACTGAGAGCTACCCAAGGCTCGAGGGCAAAATAGGATAATGTGACCTGGGTCACCACAACCATAACAAGCCCTCGGTTGCTGAGACTGCTGGCCCTGTCGACCTGAATGTCCTCCCCGGAAGCTCTAAAGTGGAGGTGCACTGATAGGCTACTGATAAGAAAAATGCTGCTGAGAACTACCATCGCCTAGAGTACCATGAGAAACCTGGAGTGCTGACTGAAAGGGCCTCGGTGAATGGCCTCTACCATAAGAACCCCAACCTCCAGATGAGGTACCACTGAACCTACCAGAATGACGAGGCCTCTTATCCGACACATGACCACCTCCTCGTGCAAGGGCCATCTCAACTCTGCGGGCCGCATTGGCCGCCTCCTGAAAGGAAATCTCACTACCAGCCCCCATAGCCATCTGGATACGGATCAGCTAAATTAATCCATCAATAAACCTCCGCACCCTCTCTCGCTCTGTGGGGAGTATAACAATAGCATGGCGTGCCAAATATATGAACCGCGTCTCATACTGGGTGACTGTCATGGAGCCCTGATGGAGGCGCTCAAACTGCCTGCGAAGTGCCTCCCGCTATGTAACTGGGAGAAGCTTCTCCAAAAACAACTCTGCGAACTGATCTCATGTCAATGCTGGAGACCGTGCTGGTCTAGATAAACAATAGTCCCTCCACCAAGTCTTGACGGATCCTGCAAGCTGAAAGGTGGCGAAGTCGACCCCATTGGTCTCCACAATACCCATAGTCCTAAGGTTCTCATGGCAGCTGAATAAGAAATCCTGTGGATCCTCTGATGAAGCACCGCTGAATGTAGTGGTGAAGAGCATGGAAAACTGATCAAGTCTCCACAAAGCATCCGAAGACATCGCCGCCCCATCGCCAGTCTGGGCTGCAATACCTGGCTGAGCTGCCATAGCTGGCCGAACCACTCGGACATGAGCCTGGGGAGCTACCTACTCCGGAGTACGTGTATCAGGAGTCTGAACCCCTCCTCCAACCTGAGAAGTGGATGGTGCTACTGGAAGCAAACCCGCTCTAGTGACGCTCTCCATAAAGCCTGAAAATCTGACTAAACCGTCCTGAAGATCTGGGGTGACCATGACCCCTCCTGGGACCTGAGCTGGGCCCACCAGAGCTGCTGGGGGTGGAACCTCCTCATCATAGTCAATATGAGGCTCCACCTCTGGGACTTCTGCGCGGGGCTGAGCTCTGCCCCTTGCAAGAGCTGCTGCTGGGGGCTCAGACTGCTGCGCGGTAGAAGATGAAGCACGTGTTCTCGCCATCTACGAAAGAACAGAGTGGAAAGAGAATCAGTATTTGAGAAACAGAATCGCACGACAAGAAAGAACAAAAGTGAAACTTTTCCTAACTCCGCAGCCTCTGGGGGATAAATACAAACGTCTCCGTACCGATCCTTCAGACTCTACCAAATTTGTCCGTGAGTAGCGAGACCTATGTTACCTAGAGCTCTGATACCAACTTGTCACGACCCGGATTTCCCACCATCGGGAGTCGTGATGGCGCCTACTCTCGGAGCTAGACAAGACAAGCATTTAAACATTTTCTGATAACAACCCAACAATAATAATAATAACGAGTCATCTAAATAAAAGCGGAAGTCTCTAAAACATAGATAACTGAAAATCCAAAATACGGAAGTTTAATATCTCTCTACCCAAGAATGGTGTCGCTATCTCATGAACCACTAAAGAGTCCTACAAACAAGTCTGAATAGAAATACATAAATGTCTGTATCGGTACAATGAAAACAAACTGAAAACATAGAAAGGGACTCCGGCCCGCGAACGCCAGCTAGGCTACCTCGTAAGTCCCTGGACTGAAGTTAGCTTTCGGTCAATATCCTACTGATGTGGTCCAAAAGCTGCTCCGGTACCGTGATCTGTGCAAAAGAGCATAGAAGTGTAGCATCAGCACAACCGACATCATGTGCTGGTAAGTGCCTGGCCTAACCCCGGCGTAGTGACGAGGATAGACAAGACTACCAAACCAACCTGAGCAGTTCAATACATATGTATGCAATAAAAGGAAAGAACACAGAAATTAAATAGTTACGAGGGAGGGGAGCATACTATAGGGGAGTACAGTCCGGAGATAAAGTCAACAATTTAAGTAAGAGATAGGGCAATAACAATAATTAATGAGAGCAGGAAAATCAACAGTTGCACGGCATCAACCTTCGTGCTTTTACTCTCATTCTCACCAAAAGCAATCAAAAAAAGTGCACGGCATCACCCTTCGTGCTTTCCCTCACATAACTCTCATATCATGGCACAGAATGATCTTTCGTGCAATTATAATCAAATTAGAGCACGGAATGTTCCTTCGTGCATAGTTAATCAAAACATGGCACGGAATGACCCTTCGTGCAAATATAATCAAAACATGGCACAGAATGACCCTTTGTGCGAATATAATGAAAACATGGCACGGAATGACCCTTCGTGCAAATATAATCAAAACATGGCACGGAATAGCCCTTCGTGCATTATCACTCTTCCTCACCCAAACAGTAATCACAACCAAACGGGGCGAGGGGATAAACAAATAATAATAAATGTCCCGGCAAGGGAATAACACAATTAACAGCTAAATCCCGGCAAGGGAGCAACAACAATAACTTTCACATCCCGGCAAGGGAGAATAATCAATATACACAAACCATCCCGGCAAGGGATTAATCATAATACCTTCTATTTCCTTCATTTCTTACCCAATAGTCTTTTTATTGTTCGATCCAACGCTCCAAAGAATTTACAACTCACAATCAATCCTCATACTCTTAACATTTCATAGGATTCATCAATTAACATGGTAGAGCCATAACAATATCGGAATAAGTACAAACAAGGACCCAGAGTCATGCTAGACACCGGTGTATAGATACTCGTCACCATGCCTATACACCGTACTCAACATTTAACAATTATCAAACAACACCCTAATCCTATTCCCTCAAGCCAAAGTTAGATCAAACACTTACCTCAAATGCTCCAAACTCAATTCAAGCCTCTAGTATAGCTTTACCCTTCGAATTCACCACAAAACTGCTCGAATCTAGTCACAAATTACTTGAATGTATCAACAAATGCTAATTGAATCAATTTGAATGCATGAAAATAAATTTTCCAAAGTTTTACTCAAAAATTCCCAAAACGCCCCTGGGCCCACGTGGTCAAAACTCGAGGTTCGAACCAAAACCTGGTTACCCATCCCCCGTGCGTTCATATCTACGATTTATTTTGAAATCGGACCTCAAAGTGAGGTCCAACTCCCCAATTTGAAAAAAAACCTAAGTTCTACCAAAAATCCCCATTTTCACCCATGGAAATCCTTGATTTTAAGATGAAAACATGTTTAATGATGTTAAAGATTGAAGAAATTAAGTGAAAATCAACTTACAATTGAATTGGAGAAGGAATAGTTCTTGAAAAATCGCCAATGGGTGTTTGGGTTTGAGAAATATGAAAAGTGAGGTCTAAAATCGTCTAAGTATGAAAAATGCAGGTTGCAGATGTGGGAAATGCGAACTGGGGTTCGCAATTGAGATCCCCGACCAAATATGGGAATTCCAAACACCGCTTCGCATTTGTGAAGCCAGGCCAACACTGGGACTTTCGTATTTGCGAAAGGGACCTCGCAATTGCGATCCATGGCCCTTTGCATTTGCGATGATCTCATTCGCGTTTGCGACACCTGTCAGTCCTCCATTTTCTCGCATTTGCGGTATGGTAGTCGCATTTGCGAACTTGCATTTGCGAGTACTTCTTCGCAAATGCGAAGACACCAGAACTGAGAAATACCAGATTTTCAAAAATGAGAAAATGCAATCCGATGCCTATTCAAAACTCACCCGAGCCCTCGGGGCTCCTAACAAAATATGCACACAACCTCAAAAACATCCTACGGACTTACTCGTGCGATCAAATCGCCAAAATAACATCATATACGTGGAATCAAGCCTCGAAACACATGATTTCCCTTCACGCTTCACAAACTTTCAAATTTGAAACTTATAGTCCGAAACACGTCAAACGACGTCCGTTTTAAACCAAACTTTACAGATAGCGCTTATACCATATATAAGACTTGTACCGGGCGTCGGAATCAAAATACAAGCCCGATACCATGGTCTTTTAATAAATTTTCATTTCAAATTTCCTTAACAATTTCAGAAAAATAATTTCACAACAAAATTCGTTTCCTCGGGTTCTAGACCTCGAATTTCGACTCCGAGCACATGCCCGAGTCCCATATTTTTCTACGGACTCTCCGGAACCGTCAAATCACGGGTCCGGGTCCGTTTACCAAAAATATTGACCGAAGTCAACGTTAATCATTTTAAAGCCACATTTTGAAAATTTTCACAGAATTTAACATATAATCTTTCCGGCTACGCGCACGGACTGCGCACGCAAATCGAGGCTACTAAAAGTGAGATTTTCAAGGCCTCGAAACCGCGAAAAAAGAGAGAATCCGATGACGACCCTTTGGGTCGTCACAATGGTGGAGGTACTGTCTCTCACTAAAAAATTCCTATTTTCTTCTATATATGCTAGTACTACTTTAGCCAATAGACAGATTCTTTGGCAAAATCTAAAATGCATTTCTGACCATTACTGTGGTCCATGGATAATAGGGGGTGACTTTAATGAAGTTACACGTTCATCAGAAAAATTTGGTGGCAAAATGCTAAATAGTAAACGTGCTGATTGTTTTTTAAATTGTTTAAATTATTGTGAATTAGTGGATCTTGGGTTCAAATGCAGCCGGTTCACGTGGTCTAACAATAGGAGAAACACTGCCACTATTTTAGAACGTTTAGACAGGGTAGTAGCCAATTATGGTTGGATTAACCAATTTCCAAATGCTTTTGTTCGCCATCTTCCACGTACCCACTCTGACCACTGTCCCTTACTACTTACACTCACTCCGCCTACAACTATTACCAATAAACCTTTTCGTTTTGAATCCATTTGGACATCCCATCCAAGTTTTCGTAACCTAGTCATGCATGTTTGGAAAGGGAATAATGATTCACTTCTGCCTACAATAACAAACTTCCAATCTGAGGTGCAAGAATGGAATAGGACTACTTTTGGAAATATTTTTGAAAAAAAACGTAGTTTACTTGCTAGGTTAGGTGGCATTCAAAAGTCTCCTCATTATCCTACTAGTAATTTTCTTCGTAATCTGGAGGAGGAACTTGTTGACTCCTTTAATAATATTTTAAAATTAGAAGAGGATTTTTGGAAACTTAAATCTCGCATCCATTGGTTAAATGAGGGTGACCCTAACATTCAATTTTTTCTCCTATCTACCCTACAACGTCGTAAGCGCAATCGTATCACCGCTTTACGTGACACCACTAGAAATTGGACTTATGATACTAATGATATCCAAATTTTAATATACAATCACTTTCAAACATTATTCACTACTGAGCATGATTTTTCAACTATCCTCCTATTCCACACCTGTCAACACTCCCTATCCCTTATTGATTCACAACCCCTCATCCGTCCACTTCTATATTCAGAGGTGCTACAAGCCATTAAATCATTCCAACCAATTAAATCACCCGGAGCAGATGGGCTACACCCTTATTTTTATCAAAAATTCTGGCCTGAAACCAAGACATCAATGCTTAACTTTTGTAACCAAGTTTTTACCACTTATGAGATACCCCCAGATATTAACTCTACCTATATCTCTCTCATTCCTAAAAATCAAACGGCAAATGCTCTCAACCATTTTAGACCCATTAGCCTTTGTAACATGACCTATAAGACCATTACTAAAATAATTGTTGCACGTATTAAGTCTTTCCTTCAACAGTTAATTGGTCCAATTCAGTCCAACTTTCTTCAAAATCATCGTGCGGCGGATAACGCAATTATCGTACAAGAGATTCTTGAACATTTTAAGAGAGTAAAGGGCAAGGAAGGACTCATGTTATTAAAACTTGACCTGGAGAAAGCGTTTGATCGTATCGAATGGTCCTTTATCTACAAAGATCTTCTTTTCTTTAATTTACCCCAACCTTTAATCAAACTTATTATGTCATGTGTTACTTCTTCAACGGTCTCCATACTCATTAATGGATCCCCCACCACCTACTTCTCTCCAACAAGAGGTATACGACAAGGCAACCCACTATCCCCTTACTTATTTATCCTCTACTTAGAAATGTTATCTAGAAGCATACACATAGCAGTTGATTACAAATCCTGGGAACCAATCCAAATCTCCACCTTAGGTCCTCAAATTTCACACCTTTTCTTTGCAGACGACATCATTCTCACTGCACAAATCTCTCGTAAATCTTGCAGGTGTTCACGACCTACTCAGGACAAAAGCTCAACTTTGATAAGTCACGCATATTTTTCTCCACAAACTGATCTCAAGGGGATAGGCAGTATGTCCTATCTTCTTTCAATATGTCTGAAGGCACGTCCTTTGGAAAATATTTAGGATTTCCTATCTTCATGAAACGCCCTACTATGCGAGATTACCAATTTATCCTTGGTAATTTTAAAGCTCGTCTTGCGGGATGGAAAACAGCCTTTATGACTAAGGCAGGTAGGACAACTCTCATAAAATCAACCCTTAATTCCCTCCACACCATGTCATGCAATTCCTAACCCTTCCTTCGAAAGTTATTCATAAAATGGAGCAATATGAACGTAACTTCCTTTGGGGTTCAAGTGCAAACCATAAGAGACTTCATTTACTCAAATGGGAAATTATTTCCACTCCTAAGGAAGAAAGGGGACTGGGTATACAAAAACTTTCCGTTAATCATCATCTAGAATTTGGAGATTCATCAGAAATGGATGGAAGCAATGCCAACGGGGTATCCAATGGCAACCTGCCTATGGCTCCCATATCCCTTTTTGGACTGAACCTTGTATACACCCAAACCTAATAATACGATCCCTTATTCAGGGTCCCTTGACAGCACATGAAGCCACATCTACGACAGCCTCCTATCGTTCCTTTTCCTCTTGGGATTTTCCATCAATATCCTTTGTACCGCCTACTTCAATAATAAAAAGGATACATAGCACCTATTTTTCTATAAAACCTTCTTCTTATGATCGTATCATCTGGGGCCTCACAAACAATGGCCTTTTCTCGGTCAAATCCAGCTATGGATCCCTTTTAAATAGCACTAACACCAATCGTTACCACTGGATTTGGAAACTTAAATTACCTCCTAAGATAATTCATTTTATCTGGCTTTTTTGTTATAATCGTTTACCAACAGCCTCCTACCTTGCCCATCTAAAAATCCTTCCATCTCCTATATGTAAAATTTGTCGGAGACAAGTCGAAACTATCCACCATATCTTCTTCGACTGTACTCGTGCAACATCTTTTTGGACTTCAATTTCTCCCCAGCAGGGAAACCCTATACAGCCAGCCCAAAACGATCAACCACTAACATACCTCAAACAACTCATTCATTAGAGCCACATTCAATACCCAAATCAAATCCCCTCTACCTTGTTTATTCCCTTTTCTTTATGGCACATCTGGAATATTAGAAATAAAAACACTTTTGAAGAATCTTACAAGCCCATCAGCCTTTCCTGCATTATTAGCAATGCTATGGAATATCTCCATTTGGCTCTACCACCTAACAGTCGACCGGCCTTACAATCTATCTATCTTAAATGCGCACCACCACAGTCACATTGCTATAAGCTCAACTCCGACGGTGCTTCCTGCTTCAATACTGGCATTGCAGGCTATTGGGGGGGGGGGGGGCAT
>MU784340.1:0-15108 GCA_026770625.1 Nicotiana glauca
TATATTGCTGCTGTTTCAGCTTATTGCGGAGTTATCGAGGTAGCTGCCGGCGTCCGCAGGACCCGATCTCTCCTTTGCATTATCTCTTGTACTTCTGCTTTAGACTTGGTTGTATAGGATATTATTCAGATGTTTAGAGGCTCAGACTTGTGAACCAGATCTTGTTGGGCTGTTATTTCAGTTGTTTTTTATTTTCGCACTCTTATCATTATTATGAAATGAGGATATTTCACCTTAATTGGAAAAATTCTGAAAAAATAATTGGATTGGTTAACGGGTAATGGTCGGGCTTGCCTAGTAATGTGTTGGGCGCCATCACGACCGGGGTTTGGGTCGTGACATTTGTTTAATTGAATGTAGTGTTAATTTTTGCATGATTCTAATTGGTAGTCGATTTTAACTTAAATCTATTTCTGTGATTGTTATTGTTAGTTTAAATGCTTGGGAATAATATTTAAGTAGTAAATGTTTAGGTTAATTTTTATTATTGTTTAATTCTGATTTTACTTGTATTCTACTGGTTTAGGTGCTCAAAAGTTAGTTTCGTTATGTTAGTCATTTAATTGTTAGTTTAATTGGATTCCTGTTAGCTTTCAGTCAAGTTTGAAATAACTGTTAGGCTTGTTTTAGGGTGGTTGGTTATAGTTGAACAGTTTACACCTTGTAGTCAGATAGAGTTGATAACAAAGGGCTAGGTTCAGTCATCATGGTAATTCAAAACAACTTCAGGAGGTATGTTAGACATTTAGAGGTGCACAAGAATGTTGTAGTTAAAACTAGAATCTTCTAGGACCTTCCAAAGTAAGACTTTAGTGTAATTTCAGTAATTGTAGTGTATTAACTTGAGTAACAAGTTAGGAAATCAGGGACTAAAGTGTTAAAAATGAAATCTAGAATTTGCAGCTGATTTTTCTATAAAAGGGCAGCCCCCTTACTTCATTCACAAGTTTTTGGAGTCTCAATATTCCCCCCAAAAACCTTTCTATCAGATCTGACTCCTGAAATTCAAATTTTCAATGAGCAGAAAGTTAGAACTCCTCTTTAGATCTTAGAATCCTATTGAAAAAAAAAGGGAAAATATAGTAGAAAATCCAAAAAACAATACTATCTTATTGCTTCTCCTTAGGTTATCTTTGAATTCTAACTTCAGTTCAGCTTTTAGCTCACATCAAAAACCAAAAACAGTTCGAATTCCTTTTGCTTCTGTTTGATATTTGAAGTCTGATAGAATTTGGAGTCAATTTGAATTGAATCTGATTGGTTGAGTTAACTGGTGGGTCAATGGCTGCTTATGTTTGATTTCTGGATTCAATCGCCTGTGGATTGGGTTTATTCAAGTTCACTCGACTGAATGTGGATGCTGTGTTTTCAAAATTCGATTTTGGAGTGATTTGATATTGAATATTGAGATTAATTTCGATCTGCTGTTGTGACGTCTATTGCTGCTGACCTCATTTTTTCTTCTTTATTTCCAATTCCAGGTATATTCCCGTGCTCAAGTAATGCTGAAGTTATGTTCACATGTAGAAGACCACTTTTGAAGTTTATATAATGAGAAAATGCATATTTGTGTTTGGAACTTTACTGCTATTGTTAAGTTAGAAAAATTAGCTTTTTTGTGACATGTTACTGTTATTGGTTGACTCATTTGAGCTATACTTCAATTGTGTTAATGAGATTGTGGACTGTAATTAGGACTGTGGACTTGGGCTGTTTATGATAATCGTTCATGGCTATGCTATACACTAGGAGAAACATATGAATAGTTTGAAGGATAAAATCTGTAATTAATTGGAGTCGTTCTTAGCTGTCCAGGTTATATATTGAATTTATATTCAATGTTTCCATAATAGCAGTAAACGTGGACGTTAAAATGCCTATGAAACTCAGTGCGTTTAAATAGACCTGTAAGTTGGCATTAAGACTATCGTTTATTTGGGCTCAGATGCCAGACCCAAATGTTAGTTTTCAACCTGTAGCTAAAACAGTCGTTCTGGCTTTGCTCTGCACGTATAATTCAGCTTGTTTTAGATAAATTGCTAAAAAATGTTTTTGTTTCTTACTCACCATGTTGTTAGGCCTTTCAAACATGTTAATTAATTAGGTTTTCTTTAGAGACAAATAAATATAGAAAATCATAGCTTACTTTGGGAAATACCTGTTAAATAGAAAAACGAGATGAGCCTCGCTAAACAAAACAAACAAATTGTGGGGCCCTCGATAATTGTTTATACAAAATACTTAGACTCCGGGATGGGCTGTTTAGCAAATCTCACGGCCCTCCCCAAAATAATAACACGTTGGTCTTTTAAGGCACGTTTTAATAATTTTACCTTCCTAAATACGGGTGTATATTTCATGCGACCTAAATTTAAATCCAAAAATGTTGAATAAGAATGTGTCGAAGATCCGGGTGCATTTCATGTGACGTGATCCCGAAATACGTTCTTAAATGACGTTCACTTTCTTAATAATCGACTAAAAGCGGTAAATAATTCCAAAGATTGCACTATAGGTTTAGCATGTAGAAAAATCAAAATTTAGTCAAATATAGCAGTTGAGCGACCGTGCTAGAACCACGGAACTCGGGAGTGCCTAACCCCTTCTCCCGGGTTAACAGAATTCCTTGCCCGGATTTTTGGTTCGCAACTGTATTACAGAGTCAAACCCTTTCCTCGATTCGGGATTCAAACCGGTGACTTGGGACACCATAAATCTCCCAAGTGGCGACTCTGAATCTTTAATAAAACGAATCCCGCTTCGATTGTCCTTTAATTGGAAAAACTCCTTTTATTATACCCTTCACGGGGTGTAGTAGCGAAAAAGGAGGTGTGACAGCTCTGACGACTCTGCTGGGGATTAATACCCAGAAATTTTGTTCAGGGTTCAAGAATTCGAGCTCAGTTAAATTGTTATATTTGGCTTTATTTGATTTTGCTACATGTTTCATGTTATATGTGCTAAATGTTTTACCGCTTTTATATTTGTTGAAATTGTATATAAATTGTCGCGAATCCCTTCCTCTTTCTGAGTCTTCTACATCATGGAGAAGGGTGCACTTCATGTAGTTTCTCTTCTGTTTAGAGTCTTTCCCTATTTAGAACGAGGTTTGGATAAGTTGCAAAACCGGCAGAGCTTCTGTATCCCCAGTACGCTGCCTCCCCTTCGGCTCGAGTTATCCGCTCGGGTAAGCCAGGTCTAGACCAATAAACCTAGGGTTTAAACCTAGAAGAAAAAAACCTCATGCCGGATCCCTAGTAGGAACGCTTGTTTGCATCATGTGCATTTGACTTTGGGGACTCAACACAGGGGTTGGGTCCGTCTAGGACAGGTGACCTGAAATAAAATGACTATCCTGATGCATCTTACGTGCTACTTGCGCATTTATTTGCTCGGTTTTGCATGTTGACCGGCTTGTCTAAATGAGGGGAAATTGAGAAAAATAGCAGTGTTAGGACCAAGTGAGGCTAACCATTTTTTTGAAAAACCAATGCCCGAATAATACCGAAATGCTGCCGAATTTTTGAAAAATGAAAAAGGAAAATATTTGAAAAAAAATGAAAATGAAAATTTGTTGTTCAAAAATATGCATTTGACTTTGGCCAATCGGCCCGAAATACGCTGGTTTGATTCTCACTGGATGTGAGATACGTAGGCAACCCTCATCGTGTCCAACCACCCCTTTTCAAAATAGCCAAAAAATACCAAATTTTAATTGTTATCCAATAAGTCGGGTGATGTCATTCTTGTTTTAAAATAAGCCGAATGTCCCCAGAAGGACGCCGGAAGGCTGTTTTTGCAAGAACAGCCACTCTGAGTCATTTTAAAATGGTTTGCGGGCACAGCCTTAAAATCTCCCCCTCGAAAGTGCTGAAAGGCCGTGTCCGCAAAACCAAATCTTTATTTTTCTTAAACAAAATATTCTGTTTTGTTTTCCTAAATAAAATATTGCAAAATAGCCACGTTTCCCCTTAGTCATTAAATCCCCTCTAAATAAATGTGCAGGATGAATTCAAACAACATCGAAACCTTCTCAGTCTTGCGCTGGCCTGTGGCGATGCCGAGTGATGCTCCACGGGCCCCAGGATGTGAAGCTTTGATGTACTCTCGATCTAGTTTTAATCATCGAGTTTGTAGTTTGTTATTTTGAGTCTGCTTTTGTAGTTTCCCTTCAAGAAAAACATTTTAAAATAAAAACAAGAAAAGCAAAAAAAAACAAAATTTTGCATTCAATTTGCAAGAACTACGCTTGGTATAATTCATGCGGGGTCATGATACGTAGGCAAACTACATAGGATTCGACCATAACCAAAAGAAAAAGAAAAAAAAAGGAAAAAAGAAAGGAAAAACTACAAAAGGGCAAAAAGAAAGGAAAATAGCGGAAAAACAAGAAAGAAAGAAAAGAAAAATCAAGAAAGGAAGAAAATAGGAAAAAGAGAAGACAAAGGCAAGAGTGAAAAGAAGAAAAAAAAGAAGAAAAACAAAGGAAGAGAAAGTTTGCAGTTGGAAATAAGGAAAAAGTCGGGATGACGCATGCACCCGATCAAAAGCTATTGCCAATATGTTAAATGCCCTAACGCTAACGTGATGTTTCATTTTTGTCGTGTCATTCCAGAAAGGTGGTTGGTTTGTGGTTTCAAAGTGGTAACTCTTCTTTACAACACAAGGACAAAAGGCAGTCGGTATCCTGGCAACCCATTCCTACAACACCCGGTCGAATAAACTGAACATGACAGGCCAAAAATCAGATACCAGTATTGTGGACCCGTCAAAAGAGGTAGAAGTGGTGGATGTCAAAGCAATGAGGGAAGAGATGTATAAGTTGAGGCAGCAGATGGCCGAGATGCATCAGGCCTGGGCTAAGGGTCAGCTGGCGCCAGTTTACACCGCCAATTCAGCATATATCCCACCTTTGGCTCAGTCTCAGGAGCCTCCTACTGTGAATTCATCTCCATCTTTCCCTTTCTACCAACAGAATTATAGCACCACCTCCTATCCTCCCCAAGATCCACCACCCAAACAAAACCCTCCTCCACCAATTACCCTTGTCTTTGTGGTGCCTCCACTTACCATACCGCAAAGATCTTCCAATGAGCCATTATTTCAAGCTCACGATAGTCAGTACTATCCTCATGGGGCTACCTTTAAAGCTCCTGAGCCATATTCCTACACTCCTCACCTTGAGCTCCCGGTGAAAACTGACAAGCCGCTTAAGGATCCGGAACAGGAAGAGATGTTTCGAAAAGTAAAAAGCCTGGAGCAATCCTTCAGGAACATGCAAGGATTCGGTGGTCAAGTCAGTGTGGCCTACAAGGATTTATGCTTGTTTCCCGATGTCCAGTTACCTGCGGGATTCAAGTTACCAAAATTTGACCTATATGATGGACATGGTGATCCGGTAGCCCATCTGAGGGGATTTTGCAGTAAGATGAGAGGAGCCGAAGGAAAGGATGAATTACTGATGGCGCACTTCAGCCAAAGCCTAAGTGGCGCAGCCTTGGAATGGTACACGCGGCAGGATCACGCCCGATGGTATACTTGGGACGACTTGGCACAAGCATTCACCTGCCATTTCCTGTACAATCTCGAAATTGTCCCAGACCGTCTGTCACTGACTAAAATTGAGAAGAAGCCAGGGGAAAGCTTCAGAGAGTACGGTTTTCGGTGGAGAGAACAGGCAGCAAGAGTCGATCCTCCAATGAAAGAAAGCGAGATGGTCGATTACTTCTTATAGGATTTGGATCCTACTTACTATGGTCATCTGGTGTCAGCAGTGGGAAAATCTTTTAATGAGGTACTGAAAATGGCAGTATAGTTGAAGAGGGGCTCAAATCCAACAAAATCCTGAGCTATTCGGCGATCAAGGCAACTACCCAGGCTATCCATAACGGCACTGGCGGGGTACTGGGAAAGAAAAAGAAAGAAGATGTTACGGTAGTTGACTCGAGAACTTGCTCCAGGGGCCCGTCACCATATTACCACCAACCTCGACCCCGTCCCCAAACCTACCCGCACACTCCACAGCACTATTACCCACCCCATGATCCCTACTTCTCTATCCACCATGCCCAAACGTACTCCCAACATCCTGCCCATGCGCAATGGTGCGCACCCACCCCACAAAATACTTACCCAACTCAAAACACCTACCTACCTTCAAGAGCCTACAGGACTCCCCCTGGAGCAGGTTTGCGAGCTAACCAAAATTTCAAGCAAGAGAGGGCACATAAGCAGGAAACTTTCACCCCCATCGGAGAGTCATATGCAAACTTATTTGAGAAATTAAAGCATTATAACCTGATTGCACCGGTTCCTCCAAATCATGTGTACAAGCGTGCAAGAAGCTTTGGCTCTTCTAAAAGGTATGAATATCATTCCAATGCCTAGGGGCACAATGTCGAAAGTTGCCGGGATTTGAAAAGAGAGATAGAAAGAATGATTCAGGAAGGGATAATTGCGGTCCAGGACAGTGGCACCCAAAACAATGCACAGAATCCTTTACCTGCACATGACGGTGCACATTTTGTGGGGAAGATCCATGGCAACGGGGAGTATGAGAATCCTCTCGAAAACTTGTTGAATGAAGGTCCCAGTAATCTTGATGGGCAATCCAGTGGCTAAGGTGTCGAGTTTTGCGGTTGGAAAGACACTCCATCTCTTCGTTAGCTAGAATGGAGTTTTGGTGATTTATTTTGTTGTCATTTCTGTTGTCCGGGTTATTCTCAGGGTTGTAATCCGGACATTGTCTTGTGACTCAAACCCTTCTATCTTTTCACTTCGCTTTGTTTAGTCATAATAGCTTGTCTAGTGCCGTCTAGGTTTGTTCAAGGGCTGTAACTAGTTCAGTTTGCTTGTTTTTTTGTTTAAATCCTTTCACCATCAGTCTAATGCAATTCTCTATTTCCTGCCATTTCTAGTCATTTTATCTAGTTCCCTTCTCCCTTTACAATTCTTTATGCTGGTTCTAGTAACATGACATGCACGCATAATTCTCAGCCTGATTTTAAAAGTCAGTTTTGTAATGAAGCAATGAAACAATGTTGAAGCTGTAAGGACATTCCAGGGAAATGAGTAAAGGCATTTAGAGATCACTTCGAGCCCAAATTAAGTGGAACTGGGAGGCAAATAGAACATAAAAATACTATTGAAATGCATCATGCCGCATCGGTTTGAAGCCAAAGGCAGGCTTACCCCAAGTCTACAGGGACCGTTCGTGGTACCGAGATTGCTATCCAATGGTGTTAAACAATTGACAAATACAGAAGGCAAGTATGTGAATCAATCAAAAGGTGTTATGTGTGTTTTCCTCAGCTTGTTTAACTGTGTAATTTGTACTTGGCATGTTTTGGTAGATTGGAATGACGAAGGCATTTTATTCTGCTATCCAAATACTTTATCCTTTGTTACCCCTTTGAGCCTCGGTTGTTTTCTTGCATACCCCTCTTTCGGAATCAAATATAAAACTCGTAAGCCCGAGCGGGGAAAATCAGCAGAGAAACAAGAGAAAAACAGTCCAAAAGAAATGAAAAGAGAGAAAAAGAGAAAAGAAAAGAAAAGAAAAAAAAAAGAAATGAAAAGAAAGAAAATGAAAAATGGAAGAAAGAAAGATCGCAACAAGAACGTAGTTTCTATGGCCTGAACTACGTTTGACTTGATCCCGAAAGGGTACGTAGGCAGCCTCTCTCCGAGGTTCAGTCACACCAAAATAAAAATCCAAAAGTCCTCAAGAAAGAAGTTGTGGTTGTTGTGGGAAATCTGATTCCGAAAGTTGTAATGCTGAACCCACGTTGAATTGTTTTTGAGCCTTTGATACCCTTCCTTTCTAACCCTATCCAAAATCCCACATTACGGTCCAAAGGAAGACCTTCTGATCAGTCTTCGAGAAATACCAAATCAAGCAAGCAGAGGTGAATCATATCAGGGGCAACATTTCGGTCCAAAGGAAGGAAATAAAGAATGAGAGAGTTGTGTCGATGAGAACCACCACGGGTACCCTAAGGCGATGAAAGATGAGGGAAATCAAAATGAGAGAGTCTTATTGGTGAAAACCTTTACAGGCACCATAAGGTGACGGTGAGACGAGAGAAAACCAAATGAGAGAGGCTTGACGGTGAAAACCCTTCGGGCACTACAAGTCGACTAAGGACTGTGAATCAGATCAGATAAGCAGAGCAATGAAGACCAGTTTCACGGCGAAAAGGTACAACAAAAGCCGAACATCAAATTTGCTAAAACAGAGTAGGCTGCAGGTGCATGTCAAGGTTGCTAGAGTCGGTATCCATATCGGATGGGTCACTCCTCTCTAGGTTTCTTGTTAGGAATCGTCTCTTTCCATTATCCTTTACTCTATTCCTCCCACTTTCTTTTACTCCCACTGCCTGGGTCTATTGTTCAAAAAAAGTGAGAAATGACTTCAAAATCTTCCACCAAGCTTTCCGATTAAACAAAACGGGACCTGGTGAACACATAAAGGCATCAAGTTAGGAGAAAACAGCAAGCACAATGAGTTGGCCACAATCAACATGCTTTGGGATTCGTGTGAAATACAAGGGCTTGATACGTCTCAATTTAGGAACCATGCAACAGATGGAGGGTGTTTTGGTGAACGGATCAGAGGTATTCTCCGTGTCAAGGGTAGCAAAGAAAGTGGTTAGTCAATAAACAAGCAAGATCTTCGAGTGAGAATCAGTTATCGTGACAAGTGAAGGAAAAATAAACTCAAGGCCAAAGTCAGTGGTCAAGAAAGAACATCATATACACAAAGAAGGGACAATAGACATGCTGCAGGATTCATATGAGACATGAGGATTGGGGATATAACAGTTCATGAAATACAACAAATGGAGGATATCAGGCCACCTTCAAAGTTCAAGTCCAAAAACCAACCACCACATTTTAAACTAACAGGTTTTCTTTGTTTGAAACAGGAACAAAGCAGTGCAAGAAAGTTGGAAGAAAAGAGAAGAAAAGAAAGAAAACAAAGAAAAGAAAAGGGAAGACGACGAGAGCCGACAAAAGGGAAGTTTCTCAAAATCTTCGCCCTGGCCTGTCCCGTGCACAAAATACTGCCATTGCTTTTCAAATTTTTTACCTCCTAGGATAAAAAGTCCTAGTCTGATGGATTTTCCTCCAAATCTAAATCTTAGTCTGATGAATCTTTCTCCTAAGATAACAAAATAGACCTAGTCTGATGAACCTTCTCCTAGAGTCAAAATTTTAGTCTGATGAATCTTTCTCCTAAGATAACAAAATAGACCTAGTCTGATGAATCTTCTCCTAGAGTCTAAATCTTAGTTTGATGAATCTTTCTCCTAAGATAACAAAATAGACCTAGTCTGATGAATCTTCTCCTAGAGTCTAAATCTTAGTCTGACGAATCTTTCTCCTAAGATAGCAAAATGGACCTAGTCTGATGACCCTTCTTCTAGGATCCCAACCTTAGTCTGATGAGTTTTTCTCCTAAGATAGAAAATCTGGTCTGATGAATCTTCTCCTAGGGTCGACATCTTAGTCTGATGAATCTTTCTCCTAAGATAACAAAAAAACTAGTCTGAGGAACCGTCTCCTAGGATCAAAGTCTTAGTCTGATAAATTGTTCTCCTAAGATAGAAAGTCTTAGTCTGATGAATCTTTCTCCTAAGACAACACAAAACCCTAGTCGGAGAAACCGTTTCCTAGGATCAAAGTCTTAGTCTGATGAATTTTTCCTCCTAAGATAGTAAACATAGTCTGATGAATCTTCTCCTAGGATCAAAATCTTAGTCTGACGAATCTTTCTCCTCAGATAACAAAAGACCTAGTCTGATGAATTTTCTCCTAGGATCAAAATCTTAGTCTGATGAAACTTTCTCCTAAGATAACCAAAACATAGGCCTAGTCTGATGAACCTTCTCCCAGGGTTTGCATCTTAGTCTGATGAAGTTTCTCCTAGGATAAAAATCTTAGTCAAATAATTCACAGGGGATGCACATGCCAATCAAGTCTTTAGTTTTGCTCTCACCATCGTATCAATAGCTTAGGTAACAACTCACAAGTCTGTCCAGCCCCAAACTGGGGCAGAAAATCTTCTTTGTTTGTCTATTTTTGTTGCAGTCAGGAGCCCACCTGGAAAACAAGGGAATACTTTTCAAGTTCAGCAATCAGGAGCCCACCTGGAGAACAAGGGAATACTTTTCAAGTTTCAGCAGTCAGGCGCCCACCTGGAAAACAAGGGAAGTACAATTCAAATTTTGCTTTTAATTTTTGATATTGGATAACATAATGTACCCTATTACCAAACTGGGGCAGAAAATTTTCTTTGTTTGTTTATTTTGTTGCAGTCAGGAGCCCACCTGGAGAATAAGGGAATACTTTTCAAGCATTGCAGTCAGGAACCCACCTGGAGAACAAGGGAATAATTTTCAAGCGTCAGCAGTTAGGAGCCCGCCTTAAAAAGTAGAGGCACATGTTTCAAACTTCAGCAGTCAAGCATCACTTGGAGGAATGGCAAAACGTCTCCGATCACAATGCAAGGCAACAACAAGAATTCCATCGGAAGAATACAAGTTCAAGGCAACACAAGAGCAAGTTTGAAGACATAGATAGGATTACTCTTGTAATTCATAGATCATATCTTAGGCTAGTTTCTTTTATTTTAACACGGTGTAATAAGGAGGTCAGCGAGCAGTAGCAGCAGCAACAGCAGCGAAATCACAGCTCCTGGTAGTCCCAGCTACCAAGCCTTCCCGAACTACACTGACCTGATTCCTTTTTAGCCAAGGATATGTAGACAACCTCCGAAGAAAGGTGAGGTCAGACGGTTTTTTCAAAAATGCTTCACACGGAATATTCAAACGGGCAAAAATCGCTCATATTTGCTCACTTATCTTTGCCCGGAAACTCTTCATATTTCCGAGCAAAGAGGGGCAGCTGTGAGCACGTGATTTTTGCCCTATATGTGAATTATTCCCAAAATTCCAAACCAAATGATTTTTCTGTCATTATTTTACAATTTTGTGAATTTTGTGTTTTTTTTTCAATTGTTTGCATTTTAGTTGCGTATTTTTTAATTCATATGAAAAATAAAAAAATATGTTGGACATGTGCATTTAGGAGTTTAATTTTTATATTTTAGAATTAATTAGTGATTAAGTTGTTTTAGAATAAAATGCAAAAGAAAATAACAAAATGGTCCTTTCTGCATTTTAGTTCAAATGTGTCTTAGTTTGCATTTAAATTAGGAATTAGTGTATGGAAATTAGGAAATCTAGATTTTAGTGTTAATTTGGTTTAAGTTTTAATTTAGCATTTTAATAAAATTAGAAAATATAAAAATACAAAAGAAAAATAAAATAAATAAAAGAAAACAATGAAAGGGAGATGGTTTGTTCAAATTGGGCTATTTAATTCTTGGGTCCAAACCAGCCCAAATAAATTGACCCAAAAGCCACCCGGAATTGGCCCAAAGCTAACCCTGACCCGGTCCAGCCTTGTCCCACCAAACGACGCCGTTTAGGCATTCCTCAATCCCAACCGTCCGTTCCTTATGATCAAACGACCCAAATTGGTTCACCACATTACATAAAACTGCCTGAAAATCCCCATCTAACCCTAGACCAGACCCCCTTCCTCGTACCCCCTGTAACGCCACCACCCCCACCACATCTCCGCCGCCCTCCGCCCTAGCGCCGCAGGCCGAAAATCGCCGCCGCCGGTGGTGATTCTCCAAACAATACCAAAATTACACCACTGAATCCCCATCCCCTCCTCGTTCCAAATCTCTAAATCCCATTCTTCAAATCCTAGCCGGTTGTTTCGAATTTTAGATCGAAATTTCTGGCCAAAACATCACTTTGTCCAAACAACCCCAAACGTTTACCATATACTCAACTCTCCTCCCTCATCACTAATCCCTACCCAAAACCTCTCGAATCTATTTAGAATTGAACGAATTTTAAATCTAGGGCTTGGACGGGTCGAGTTTGTTTTGAGAAATTTCAAGATCGAGTGAGTTCTAGTTAATATTATAGGCCTATTTTTGACAAAATAGGCCTATAATATTAACTGGAATTCAATTTCGAATGGAATTTTGTGGAGGCTGGAATCAGTGAGTTTTCTCCTCATTTTTAGTTTTGTTTTTCTGATTTGATTCGAGTTTTATTTGTTTAATTGAATGTAGTGTTAGTTTTCGCATGATTCTAATTGGTAGTCGATTTTAACTTGAATTTGTTTCTGTGATTGTTATTGTTAGTTTAAATGCTTGGGAATAATATTTAAGTAATAAATATTTAGGTTAATTTTCATTATTGTTTAATTCTGATTTTACTTGCATTCTACTGGTTTAGGTGCTCAAAAGTTAGTTTAGTTATGTTAGTCATTTAATTGTTAGTTTAATTGGATTCCTGTTAGCTTTCAGTCAAGTGTGAAATAATTGTTAGGCTTGTTTTAGGGTGGTTGGTTATAGTTGAACAGTTTACACCTTGTAGTTAGATAGAGTTGATAACAAAGAGCTAAGTTCAGTCATCATGGTAATTCAAAACAACTGCAGGGGGTATGCTAGACATTTAGAGGTGCTCAAGAATGTTGTAGTTGAAACTAGAATCTTCTAGGACCTTCCAAAGTAAGACTTTAGTGTAATTTCAGTAATTGTAGTGTATTAACTTGAGTAACAAGTTAGGAAATCGGGGTCTAAAGTGTTAAAAATGAAATCTAGAATTGGCAGCTGATTTTTCTATAAAAGGGCAGTCCCCTTACTTCATTCACAAGTTTTTGGAGTCTCAATATTCCCACCAAAAACCTTTCCATCAGATCTGACTCCTGAAATTCAAATTTCCAATGAGCAGAAAGTTAGAACTCCTCTTTAGATCTTAGAATCCTATTGAAAAAAAAAAGGGAAAATATAGTAGAAAATCCAAAAAACAATACTATCTTATTGCTTCTCCTTAGGTCATCTTTGAATTCTAACTTCAGTTCAGCTTTTAGCTCACATCAAAAGCCAAAAACAGTTCGAATTCCTTTTGCTTCTGTTTGATATTTGAAGTCTGATAGAATTTTGAGTTAATTTGAATTGAATCTGATTGGTTGAGTTAACTGGTGGGTCAATGGTTGCTTATGTTTGATTTCTGGATTCAATCGCCTGTTGATTGGGTTCATTCAAGTTCACTCAACTGAATGTGAATGCTGTGTTTTCAAAATTCGATTCTGGAGTGATTTGATATTGGATATTGAGATGTGAGATTAATTTCGATCTGCTGTTGTGACGTCTATTGTTGCTGACCTCGTTTTTTCTTCTTTATTTCCAATTCCAGGTATATTCCCATGCTCAAGTAATGCTGAAGTTATGTTCACATGTAGAAGACCACTTTTGAAGTTTATATAATGAGAAAATGCATATTTGTGTTTGGACCTTTACTGCTATTGTTTAGTTAGAAAAATTAGCTTTTTGTGACATGTTACTGTTATTGGTTGACTCATTTGAGCTATACTTCAATTGTGTTTGTGAGCACGTGATTTTTGCCCTAAGCAAATTATTCCAAAAGTTTCAAATAAAATGATTTTACAATTTTTTGTGAATTTTGTTGAATTTCGTGTTGATTGGTTGCATATTAATTCATATAAAATACAAAAAATATGCATCTGCATTTACGATATAATATTTTTAGGATCAATTAGGGGTTAGCTTGTTTTAGAACCAAACATGAAAAATCAAAATAGTTCACTTTTGCATTTTAATTGTTTAATTGTGAATTCGTCCCGAAATAGATTTTTAAAATAATTTTAGGAATTAATTAGTTTAATTTTGAAATATATTAGGACTTTACTTTAATTGTTGCAGTTTTATAAAATCAGAAAAAATAAAAAAAAATACAAAAATACAAAATGAAAACAAAAACAAAACAAAAAGAGATAAAAAAAATAATTAAAAAATTTTGTCTTCATAAGGTGCCAATTTGGGCCAAAATTGCCTGGCCCAAGACAAAATACCCCAGCCCAGGCCTAAACTAACCCCAACCGCCAATCCAAGCCCAATCGCCCACCCGGCCTGCCCATTTTTCAACCAAACGACGCCGTTTGGAGCCAATTTGATCTGAACCGTCGAGGTTCTTTTGATCAAACGGCTCAGATGTGGGGTGGGCTAATATATTAATGTCCAAATTTCCACCACCCCCTCCCCTTTTTTTCCGTCTCTTCCTCACCTCAGAGACTCTCCAAACCCTAATCCAGCCGCCGCCCAATTCCATCGCTGGCGATGGCGGTGCTGGTGTCCAATCCCTTCCAAATGAACACCTTAACACCACCTCATCTCCTACATCCTCGATCCATGGTCAGAATCGCTCGAATACATCCCAAGCCCTTCGAATCCTCCTTTGAAGTTATGAACCCTAGCGCCACCCTGATTTTTCAATGGCGGCGCCGTCTCTGTTTAGCCCTAAAACTTCACCAGACCATCCTCATACCTTCTTTAACATTAGGCCCAAACCGTTTCCCTTCGAACACTCACACCTCCTCTATAATTTCAGATCTTAAAATCTGGAACCCTAGTTTGTGCATCTTTTCCTTCTCCCGATTTCTCATGGAGTTGAAGCTCGATTTGGGCCATGAAATGATATTGTTCCTGTGTTCTAGGTGAAGAACAAATGACTAATATCATTTCGGGGCTTGAATCAAATATCTCTCGTGGTCAAGTTCAAATTGGTAAGTCCTCTTAATTGTTTATCTCACTTCATATTAGGTTCAAACTAGTTGAATCCTAATCCTTTTCTATTTCATCTAGTTTGCTTCCCTTGGTTCTGTGTTAGCTGTGCTGGATTTTTTATTTGCCTGTTTCAATTAGTTTTTAGATGATTAATTGTTATTTGTTTTACTGATAGCATGTTATGATTTAATTTTGTATTTGTTCTCTGCTTACCCGTATTAAATTTCATGATTTTTTGTTAAAATTGTTAAGTATAATTGTGTTCATCTCAGTTAATTTTTGATTTAGTATAACTATTTCAGTTAGTCCACTAAAGTTAATTTCAATTATCTAGTTGTTTGGATTTAGTTAATCAGCTCCTAGGCTTATAGGTTTAATTGACTATGGTTAAGGGGTTTGGGTCAGTTAAGTGAAGTTGGTAATTTCAGGGAGTT
>MU784342.1:0-16322 GCA_026770625.1 Nicotiana glauca
TAGTGTCTAACAATATGAGATTGAACCACTTCCGAGATCAAGATTTCCAAAGCCTTCTCTTATCTAGGGTGTTTTCAGAGATACAAGGAGTAACAGTAACCCCAGGCAGTGCTTACACCCAAGATATTAATTATAAACTAAATTGTGTGAAAGGGCCAGCCCTCAAGTGTTCAAGTTCAGAGGGAGCTCATGGGTCCCAAGGCAAGGCTCACAAAAGGGGGGCGGAACCTAAGTTCTAAGAGTGAGTGCAAGTGCAATAGAGAGGGAGTTAGGGGGTGCCAAGGCAGGCTGGTGGTCATAACTAACCATGAGGTAGGCTGGCACACCCCTGACCAAGCCTGTTCAGCCAGCAAATAAGAGCACAGACCTATTGAGGGTCAGACTATTGTCTAGACAATGATTAGGACACTGCCAGACCAAGGTCTTAAGCTCCGGATACATATAAAGGGAAAAAGGGAATGGGAATTGAGAGAGTTTAGGACTCAGGGAGTCCAGTCCATATACATGAACAACAATGTCAAGTGTTGTCATGTTTCTGAACCATAACTCAACATACAAAAGGAATTAGGGGATAGGGATTCATATAGGAGCATAGCAAAGAAACAAACCAACTTGAAAAAAAAAGTTACATTATGGGAGCAGTAAGCCAAACAAACAATGGACTGAAGAATAAACACATAGGGGAGTGGCAGAAATTAAACAAAAGTAACATACCAGTTGCAAAAGAAGCAAGCAAAGAAAAGCAGGATTCTTTCAGCCAAACCACAATCAAAGAAGAGAGCTTTAAGCTTATGAGTTCAGAGAACTCGAATATATAAAAATCTAAGTGTATTTGAGAGAAGAAGTAATGACTTGTTCGTGTGTTCGAACTCCCTTTGAAGGGGAAGAAGTACATGTATTTATAGTTTTTGAAAATGAGTAAAAAGTGAGGTAATAAGCCACAAACATGAAAACAATCACTAATCAGATTCAATTACACAAGTAATTTCCCCTTAATTAAGGGATCATTTGTTAACGGGTAGTGGTAGGTTAAAATTAAGGAAAGAAATCAATTTAAGAGGCAGATTGGTTATTGCCATAAAAGGAGTAGTAAAATAATACAGCAAGTGATTAAGTCCAAGTACATGAACATACTTATTTTGAGAAAGCATTCAGTAAAGCAAAATAAGGAAATAAATCAATTAACCCTTAATAGGTGAAGGAAATCAGAATTTCACAAGGAAAAGTTTTGAAAATCAGTCACGAGTTTGAAAATCAATCACAGAAGGGACTCTGTATATAAATGAAGTTCACAAGTAATAGGCATGTGAGGCCAAGCCACGGCAAGAGGAAACAACATACAGTAATAGCACAGAATTAATAGACAGCAAGCATTCATAGCATGATAGTCACGTAGGTCAAATTTCATTGGCTTAGTAATAGAGAAAAAGATCAGAACCATGCAAAAGTCAAGTGAAAACTTTTCTAAAAACATAGTCAAGTCTTGACAAGTAGCAAGAACTCAGAGTCAAAGAAATCACATAAAGAAAAGGGATGATAAAACAAAGGAATTTCAAATCAAGTCGGGCAATTTCCAACAGATGCAATGCACTAGCAACTTCAGGAACTCGCATAAACTCCAAAGAAATTAGGGTTTTCAACACTTAAAAGATGATAAACAAACGAAACAAACAACAAATAGTTTCAGATTCTCAAACAAATCCCAAAAATTGAGGTTTTCAAAACGTAGAGATGATAAGCAAATGAATCGAACAAAATATTAGCAAACAGACTTAGAAACCCTAATTTGAAATCAAAAGATTTTTGAAAAGGAAATTTGGGAAGAACACTTGAAATGTTATGTACAGCACAGATCTAACATAGATCTAAACAGATAAACAAAAAAGAACCTCGAATAAGCTAGGGTTTCTGAGAACCCTAGAAATGAGAAAGGCTTGGAAGAAACAAGATCAGATCCGGAGTCGATAAGGTCGGAATCAGTCTCAGGAGGCTAAGACACGCCGGAGCAAGGACGGAGATGGCTGGAAACCTCGAATCGATGAAGGTCTGAGTGAAGACCCTCGAGGTTTGGCCTCGAACCTTCAGGCATCAGGTATGTGAGAGCAGTAGGAGGTGAGTATAGGTCGTCCATGGCTTGAGCGGCCATGAATTTCGATGAGTTTGGGGTTGAAAGCGGTAGAGAGTGATTAGGGTTTCGAGAGAGTTTGAGAGAAAAGGGGGCTAGAGGCGGCGTCTGAGGAGAAATGAGGTAGGGTAAGGGGTCGTTTGAAATTAAAAAAGGAAAGGGGGGACGGTGGCCGTTGATCATTTGCCAAGATTAAAAAGGGTTATGTGTTGGGTCGGTTAAATGGGTATTGGGTCGGGTAATTGGGTTTAAATTGGGGTGCCAATTTGGGCTGAAATTGAAATAAAATTTAGGCTAGATTTTAAATAGCCAATTTTTCCCTTTTATTTATAAAAAATGGTGCTAATGGTTTTAAAAATAAATTTAAAGTACTGATTAAACAATATTACATAAATATTAACTTAAAAATATTGAAACTAATTTTGTAATTATAAAATGCTATTAATCACAAAATAGGCTATAATTGTAATTATGTGCAATTTAGCTTTAAAATATCAAATAAATTTGTAAAAATATGCAAAAAATTACCTTAATTATAATTTTGGTGCAACTGTGAGAATAAAATAAATTATTCACCAAAAATAGTAATTTTAGGAATAATTATTGGATTTTATTGTATGAAAATAAGCAATAAATTGGTTTAAAATTATTAAAAATGCCAAAACTCTTGGGTGTGCTTATATATGCACATATATGCTATTTTGAAAGTATTTTTTGTATAAAATTACCTAGAAAAAAATTGGGTATCAACACACATCCACAACCCAATGAAATACTACAATATATATCAATAACATAAATCTCAGTATTACAAAAATCACATTATCATAAAGATATTTGGACGTGAAACACATCATATGTATGTCCATAACCATGTCTCTCGCCATAATAGTTGTTCATAACTCACAACATTGACAATTAGCCTTATGTTAACAAACGTCTCATTTCAGACCTCCACTTTACTCACAACGAGGTATGGAGATCTCATAATTACTTACCCGAATTAACGAGTCTCATTTATCGCCACCTAGGCGCCCATATCATTGGCTAAAACTCAACGTTTACAACACAAAAAAAAATGGCTGAATATGAACAGAAAATATACAAAAATTGTCAAATAAGCCTAACAGGCATGACTCCCATTTAAAATATAGTACAAAAATTTTAATTTCATAAAAGGAGAATTTTAAACACATTACTTTTCACCACCAGAACCTTGTCCTTATATAACATCCACCGCAGCTTGTAGCTCGGTTTAAAATATTTCACATTATATAAAAATTTGAGGATCTCATCCTCAACTCTTGAATCACAAGTATTTGCACATTGTGCCAACTGAAATTTTTCATTTCCTTTCTTTCTTCTTTTCAATAATTTCCGTCAAGAAAAATCACAACATATAATGAACCCTCATACCGATAGGGCATATAATTGACAATTAAAATTAATTATCCTAAAATCACATCAAAACCCATTGTAGTAAGTAATAGAAAGTCACTTTTAGCCTCATAGATGTTCTTAGTGACCAACACATAATGATGGAAATAGCTATCTCCATATAATAGCCCAACGTGAGTATTCGCATAAGTAGATTTCAGGATTACGAAGCTCACTCATGAGTGGAGCATATTAAGAGGACGCGCCTCAATTTTCAAAATCAAATCAAATTAAGGAAAAAAACATATCCTTTTTATAACAATCATAATTGTACTTGTAATGACACCATCTGGTGTAGTGGCCTTGGCCACACTATAGCAATTATATCAATGGGTCGGGCATCCACCTCTTAGGTGCCATCTACCCGTTCGTTCTCCATCTCTAACTTGTAGCGTATGTAGATTAGTAACTATAATGGAGTGTGTTGATTGTGTGTTCTGATGAAATAGATTTCCCTCAAGTCTGGGATAATTTCTTATGATGTCTCTAGTATCACCACATTCATAACAACCCACCTGCAGTTCGGCTGCTCATACTGAGTCTATGCCGGATAACTAGAATAACCATTTAAGAAATCCCATGCTAGTGGTGCATTAAAAGATGACTGTCCCATGAGAGTTCCCTGATTAACTTGACTACTACGAGTATTCTAAAATTGTTTCTATTTCCCTGCTGATACTGAAATGTAAAATTATTATGGACATAGGAATATCGAAAGTCCCAACATCATCCCATATAAATCTCAGTTCGTACTCATATACAAGTTTTAGAGAACCTTTGGATACTAGATAAATACATCTCAAGCCAAATCGGATATGACGCATGACCCACAATTTGATCGTTGATAGTGGACTCCCTTCACTTGGTGAAAAGCCATAAGATACATCCTGATACTCCACAATACTAAACTTTATCGCTCGTATGTCACCATCATAAGACACCTCAAGTCGTTCATTTGGCACATGTCATTCTTAAGATAGTTAAACTCACTTCCTACAGTATCTCGATTGCTAGTTGTACCCGTTGCGAAATAGACATATCATACGAACCATATAGTCTCTATTACCACCAACTATCTTCAAATCTACATCCACCTCGTAACTCTATCATTACTGTTTTGATTATGAAATTAAGTAGACCTTCTTAAGACCGTACTTATCAACCAGATGCCAGAACCTATTGCATCCTCATGTGCACAATTGAATGATCTCTCAATACTTCCGCATTATCGATATGGATAACACGCGGTAACAATGGTTGAGCAAATTCTTGGCTCTCTTATAATCCTTCTGTAGCATCACAAATCATCGGCGCATAATAGATACCGAGTGCGCAATTTCAATACACGAGTGGATGCAAAAAGAACATATGATATAGGCTCCAAACTGAATAAATGACGCACAATAAGGAATGAAATAAAGTGGAATTTTCCTACCGATTACATAGCCTCTCGTAGATAAGTACAGACGTCTCCGTACCGATCAGCGAGACATCTAAATAACCGGCCTGTCCCGTTACTCCTATGAACCTCGAGCTCTGATACCAACTTGTCACGACACCAGTTCTCCCTCCGTGAACATGTCATTACGGCACCTAGTCACTACAACTAGGTAAGCCTAACAATGTGGAAACAAACTAACTTGAGGAAGTAAATAACTTAAAATTATACTGCTAAGAGAAAACTGTATATAAGAGCCACTTGGCATAACACAACCCAAAATCACAGAAATCCAAAACAACTCCCAAAACCCGGAAACTCATAGGAAACATAAGCTAATAGAAATGTAATACACTGCTCTAACTCCAGAATTTCTAAACAACTAAAAAGAAAGGAAGGTCATCTACTAAAAGCTAAAATACATAAGGACTCTTGGTCTGCGGACGCGGCAGATATACCTCGAAGTCTCTGTTAGATCTCTTCGCCTCGGGGATAGTATGCCTGGGTGGAGGTACCTGGATCTGCACATGAAAAACATGCGCAGAAGGGGCATGAGTGCACCGCAGCGGTACTCAGTAAGTGCCAAGCCTAACCTCGATTGGGTAGTAACGAGGAAGGTCAGGGCCCTACAGAGATAAACATAATAAATGATAAGATAAAAAGAATAGTATAGATAAAGTATACAACGAGAATCGAAATAGGATAAATAAGGAAAGCAATAATAGAAAGCGGAAACAAGACAATACAAGGTAAATACTGCTCACAACAGGCATGATAATCGGGGATCTCTTGGTTCCCGAGGATCTCTTGGTATCCTTAATAATAATTCGGGGATCTCTTGGTATCCTCAATAATGATTCGGGGATCTCTTAGTATCCCGGGGATCTCTTGGTATCCTCAATAATAATTCGGGAATCTCTTATTATTCCGAGGATCTCTTGGTATCCACAATAATGATTCGGGGATCTCTTAGTATCCCGATGATCTCATGGTATCCTCAATAATGATTCGGGGATCTTTTAGTATCCCGAGGATCTCTTGGTATCCTCGATAATTATATACACATGTGCCAAGGATCTCTTAGTATCCCGCACTCCCAATCCAGAACATAAAACGTGCAGGGGATCTCCCGGGATGCCGCCCCGTAGTCCCAAATTTAAAACAAACACTAACAACTCAAAATATCAAATAAATACCAAACTCATAACGAATAATGGTAAATTCTAGCCTAACATGCTTCATAGATTACAAACAAGACAGTTTAAGAAAATAGGCAAGTAAGTCAACTAAATATGCTACTCTAAACTAACACATGCTAAATTTGCAATTAGAGTAAAACAGGTAAGCAAGAAAACTCAATTTAAATACTCCAAATAAAAATAGATTTTCAATAATTAGCTCAAGTACGCACTCGTTACCTCACGTACAAGGCATTCAATTACCAAATATCAAATCCTAAGGGACAAAGTCCTCCACACAAAGTTAGACAAGCCACTTACCTCAAACCGGCTTAAATTCAACTAGAAACCACGTTCTTGCCACGAGTATTCGACTCCAAATGGCCCAAATCTATTCAATTAAATTTCACAATGTAAAGAACACTTCAAGTAACTGATTCTAGAATTAAATTATAAGAAAGTGCTCAAAATTATGTAAAATGACCAAAATGCCCCCCGGGCCCACGTCTCGAAATTGGATAAATTTTATATTTTCAGAACGCTCGCACTCTCACGAGTCTAACCATACCAAAATTATACAATTCTCATTACATTTCGACGTTCAAATCCGCGATTCTATCGAAGAGGGTTTTCTAAACTTTTCCAATAAAATTTGCGGGTTAAATGCCAAAACTAGTAATAGATTCAGGTTATCCAACCAAAATTGAGTTATAACACTTACCCGTTGTTCTCTCCAAAAATATCATGAAAAATTGCCCTACCCGTGCTCCAAATTGCCAAAAATGGAAAATGGGAACGAAATCCCATTTCCAGAACTTAACATTCTGCCCAGGCACATTTTCGCTTATGTGGTCATTCAACCGCTTCTGCGGTACCGCTTTTGCGGTTCCAAGACCACTTCTGCAGTTTTCGTTGACCACTCCAGGAGCTGCATCTGCGATGGAAATCTTGCAGGTGCGAGATTGCTTCTACGGAAGGTCGTCCGCTTCTGCGGAAAAATTGGGGACACCAACGTCCGCTTCTGCGATTGCCCAAGCCACTTCTGCAGCTCTGCTTATGCGGATTCTCAGAAGCGAAAATACCAGAAGCTTGATGCAACACTTTCAACATGACAATGCCCTGTTAAGCATCCAAAACACACCCAAGGCCCCCGGAATCTTAAGAAAATTACGGACATATCTCATAACATCATCCAAACTTGTACCAATCCGTAACCACCTAAAACAATGCCAGAAACTTGAATTAATCTATGATTTGAACTTAAGAACTTCACATTTCATCAAAACACACTTTCGATCAAAAACCTAACCAAAACACACCCGAACGACTTGAAATGTTTCACACACATCCCAAATGACATGATGGAGCTACTACAACTTCTGGAAGTCCATTCCGACCCTCGGATCAAAAACTCACTATCGGACCGAAAGCTTCAAAAATTCAAGCTTCGGCATTTCAAGCCTAAATGAGCTACGGACTTCCAAAACACGTTACGAACACGCTCCTAACCCCAAAATAACCTAAAGAAGCTAACGGGATGATCGAATTTCCATTTCGAGTCCATCTTCACATTATTGTGACTACGAGCCACTTTCCAACACTTAAGCTCTCATTTAGGGACTAAGTGTCCCAAAACTCTCCGAAACTCAACACCGAACGCTCCGGCAAACCAAAATAGCAGAAATAAACTTAGGAAAAGTAGTTAAGGGGATCGAGGCATAAATTCTAAAAATGACCGGCCGGGTCGTTACAATTGGTAAGGAAACTGGTGGCCTTTATCTAATAAGAGGAAGAAAAGTAGAACAAATATCTGCTCATATCAGTTCAGTGGAGAGGAACAAAGATACAGGAGAACTTTGGCACAAGAGAACATCTTTCACTACCAGTAATGCAGCAGATTTTTTTTTTTTTTTTGTATAATAAAGCAGATAGTGCAATACACAATAAATGTTCTGTTTGTCCATTGGCTAAGCAACATAGGTTAAACTTCCCTATTAGTGAGCACCTAAGTACTAAGCCTTTTCAGCTTGTTCATATGGATGTATGGGGACCTTATAAGGTAGCTACTCATAATAATAAGCACTAATTTCTTACAGTTGCTGATGGTTTTACTAGAGCAACTTGGATTTTTCTCATGCAGTTAAAAAGTGAAACAATCATATTTCTCAAACAATTCTTTTGCATGGTACAAAATCAGTTTGGTGTTTCTGTTAAGACAGTTAGGATAGACAATGGCAAGGAATTCTTTAATCATCAGTTGAATGTTTTATTGCAAAATCATGGAGTAATTTACCAAAATATCTGTGTGCACACTCCACAACAAAATAAAGTGGTTGAAAGAAAATATAGACACATCTTAGATACAGCAAGAGCACTAAAGTTTTAGGCTGGAATACCAAGTAAGTTTTGGGGAGAATGTGTGCAAACAGCTATTTATCTTATAAACAGACTGCCTACTAGAGTATTAGGTGGTAAGAGTCCTTTTGAGTTACTAAATGGAAGACAACCTTGACTAACACACACGAGAACCTTTAGATATTTGTGTTATGCTAAAAATGTGGTCAAGGAGGACAAATTTGGCCCTAGAGCCAGGGAAGTTGTTCTAATGGGGTATTCCACTACTCAAAAAAAATATAGACTGTTTGATAGAAAGACTAACTCTTTATATGTGAGCAGGGATGTCATATTCAGGGAGTCAACATTTCTTTTCTTATCTCACAGCACTAACAATCTGTTCCCACCAATCAATTCCCAAGTCACATAGATGATGTCTTTGAAATAATGCAAAAGAGGGAGATGATTACCATGGATGAAGAACCCTCAGATCCAACAAGCATGGAATTCAATCACACGGGTTCAGATGCAAATACAGCTCATGGTGTAGATGACAATAGTGGTGATGTATTGTGTGGCTGAGGGGACTATTTGCAGAACAAGGGACACCAATCCACCAACCAATTCTCGTATTCTCAGATAGTAAGGCAGTAATTCAAATAGCTGCTAATCCCATCTTTCATGAATGAATAAAGTATATTGAAATAGATTGTCATTTCATCAGGGAGAAGCTAAAGCAAGGGATACTGCAAATACAGTATCTATCTACAAAACATCAACAAACAGACATTCTCACTAAAGGGTTGGCATCACCTCAGCATCAGTTTCTATTTAGCAAGCTTGGTGTGTTAAATATTTTACACCTTTTAGCTTGAGGGGGAGTATCGGAATATATAGTTAAGTGTATAAGATATGGGACCTAAATGTAAATAGTAGAAGTTAGGGGTGTTAGAGTTATTTTAGTTAGTTAGTAACTAATTGGTAGTTAAGAGGTGTATATAGTCAGTTGTATTGTTCTTAATTAGCTCATTGAGTTATTCTTCAATTCCAGAACTTTCTTCTCCAAGCTTCCTCTGTTTACATATTTTGATGTCTTTATCTGTATATATGAAACTTGAAGTGAACTCTCATTGTGCTATGGAGTAGAATCATATTAGCAGATGTTGGTCTCAATTTTGTGGGAGATTCTCATGGGTATGTGTAAATTGTGTATTTTGTAAATTTATTTATGCGGTTGAATTACTTGAGCTATCATGGATTAGTCTTTTATTTTAATTGTACAATTCATTGATGGTATTTGAAGGCACGGTGAATAATATTTGTATGAAACAAATCCATTCAAATGTTAACATATAAAAAGTCTAATTACCACTTTTATCAGATGGTATACTTTGTCTTTTCAGTGATTTGAGACTTTACTAATTTCATCGTCTAATTTGTTGCCAAATTAGCAATAAATATCATTCCATTAGTAATTTTCTTGACCAGGTGTTAATATCTTTTGGTAATTTACTAACTCTCTCAGGTGATGATTCTGAAGATATGAAAACAAGGTTGAAATTCTGGGTTGTGGCTTGTACTATCAAGTTGTATAGTTAGAAGAGAAACGAAAAGCGAATGCCAAAGCTAGAAAGATAACGAGGGATAAGGGGTCATTTTATTTTCGGAAAAGGGTTAGATGTGTCCCTATACTATCATAAATTAGATCTAAGTATCCCTCGTTATACTATTCTTCACTATCTACCCCTGTTGTTACTCATTTTAATATTTTTGCCCTCACATCTAGTAAACCCTTTTTGGTGGACACGTGGCACGATCTTAAATATCCGAATCATTTTTCCTCTAGTGTCCGAAACCACCAGATCCATACCCGAAACCCACAGTGAATTCTTCATACATGAAAATCACTTTGGTGCACTAAAATCTTGATTTGATGCAAATGAAAACATGGGTCTGCTTCTAATTTCTTTGTGGAAGTTGAATTACAAATAGTAGGCACCTGTATACAACTTACAAATCCTTCTCCTCTTGTAATAATTAAGAACTATAAGAACCACATATCAAGAAAAGTATAGTGGTACTGCAAAGAAACTATTAACAACAACAATCAAAGCATCCAACCCCAACTACGAGCTTCCTTTCGACCTCCGCTTCCCATGGTGACCCTCAGAAAAACTTTTTTCAGTAGCCTCTGTGAGCACGTGATTTTTGCCTCACATGGGTTACTCCTACAGAATTCCAATAATTAGGTTTCTGCCTTTAATTATTTGTTATTTTAGGAATTTTGTAGGATTTTCATTTAATTACATTTCTGTGCATGTTTAAGTTTCTTTAAATTATGAAATAACCAAAAATATCATGCATTGCATTTAGGATTTATTTTTTATATTTTTAGGAGTAATTAATTAATTATTTGCTTTATTAAAAATGAAAATCACAAAAAATGGCCAATTTTTATATTTTTATCCTTTTTATTGATTTTTCTCTTTTAATATAAGATTAAGTAGCTTTTATAATTTTGTAATTAATTATTTACTTTAATTTTTCATATTCTAGGTAATTTAGGATTTTTGATTATTAGGATATTTAATTTTAACAAAAGGGGAAAAGAAAAGAAAAGATTTTAAAAATAGAAGGCTTTGTGTATTTTCGGAATTGGATCTCAAAATGGAGTCCAAACCAGTCCAAAATCCACCCCTTACCCACCTCCAAGTCCATGCCCGAAGCCAATCAACTCGGTCCACCCCAGATGACCCCTAAACGACCCCGTTTTACCCAAATTGATCTCAGTCGTTGGATCTTATCAATCCAACGGCCCGGAACTGGTTTGTACTTTACTATATTACTGTCCGAAGAGCTGACCCCCCTCCCATCAGACCACTCTCACTTCATCTCTCATCTTCTCTGAGACCAAACCCTAGCCGCCCCTATATTCCCTCATCGCCTCCGCTACAAACCGCTGTCGGAATCGCTTCCGCCGGCGGCACTGCTCTAATCACCCCCATATTCACACTCCAGAATCCTCATGATCTCCCCCTTTTCAATTTCTGACTAGCTCCTCTCGAATCCCTTTAGATTGTTTCGAATCTTAGATCGAAAATCTGGTCAAAATCCTTACTTCCCTCAAATTACCTCAAAATCATACCCCATCATCCTCGACCTTCCCTCATCATGGTTTCACCATTGATTTCCAAAATACCCCTGCCAAAGATCCCAAATTTAAAATCTACGAATAGTTAGAAATCCCTAAGTTGATTTGGTTTTAAAGCTCGAAGTAGTCCGAAATGCATGCTACTCAGTTTGTTCTTGGCAAGAACAATTGATTAGCATTAATTTTGGTTCATTTCGGAAGATTTAGACCCTGCAATCAATCCAGTGCCATTTTGAAGATTTTTTTTTTATTTGTTTAGGTAATTCTCTTTGCCTTCCTGCCTTCTTTTTTTTCTGAGTATCATCTTCATCTCCTTTTCTTTAACGTGTAGTCATTTGCATATGGTTTGGTCGGTATGTTGATTCACCCCTTTTGTTCAAGTCTTACCGGCCAAAAAGAATAATAGGTTGTTTATGCTCTAACTTCCCTTTAGTCAACTGTTCCATTTTTCAGTATTATCATTTAGGTATCACTTCTTGTTTATTTTAGTTATTTAGTTAGTTTGTTGCCATTAAAATAGTGCAATGCACTTTAGGATAATTAGGTCAGTTTATTTGAGATTGAGGTTTGTTTTTCGATTGGCTACTTCTGATTTGAGGCTACATGTTTAATCTTTCTTTCTTTGCCTTTACTTGTCAGTTTCAAAACTCGAAGTAGGATTAATAATCTCACCTTTTGAAATTCTTGATAATATTAGTTTTAGGGCTTTCATCTTTGTTTGTTTCATTTTCTGTTTCGAATTAGGGTTAAATGATTTCTCTTGAATTTGTTTCATATTTCAGATTCTGTTCATGCAAATTAAGTTCATCTTTTGTTTAAAGTTTATTTGCTCAAACAACCTCTTCTTTGATCTTTTTGATTGTACTGATTTTGGCCCTAAGATGTTAGTCCTGATTTTCCAACAATTGGAAATCTTAGGGACTTGACTTAACCAAAAAAAAGTTTAGGTAAAACTGCAATAAGCAGACTTTAGAAGGGCAAATTGGGTATTTTATTTTGAGTGAAATATCAGAATGTTCTAAGAATATAATATCCTTAGCATAAAATGCTGGAATTTTGGATAAGAGAAAGGATGGACAGCTGTATAGAAATGCTATACTATTCAAAAATTTCAAAAAATTTAGGTTAGAATATTCCTTTTGTGATGCTTTTTTGCACACTCTATAAAAGAGAAACATTCCTCACTCACACAGACAGATTTTGATCATCAAAAAATTACTGCAAAAATATTCCCTGCTCCGAAAATTTCAGATCCCAAAAAATTCTAAAAAAAACTCAAAAATCTTTTTCTCATTTTTCTGATTCTGTGCAAATCAAGAACATGGTTTGAATAGAAAATTTTCCTAGTTCTCTAGCTGAATCTTCTGGTTTGAAGCTGGTTTAGGTTTTATTTGGAATATCTGGGTTATTTTTGGTTTTGCTGCTGCTATTGTGCTGCTGATATCTTTGAGATTTTTAAGAATCTGTTCTTCAACTCTTTTTGTTGAGTCATTACAATTCCAGGTACTACTTAGACCCCAAGGTAGTTTCCTTGTACATGAATTTATGACAATGTCAACTTTTTACAAATAGATGTGCAATAAATGGTTCCTTAGATACTGTTGGATTAGTCTTTGATTTTAGATAGTGTAATGACCAGTGTTAACATGAGCAATGTGTTTATCCATTAACTTGTTTTTGCATTGTATAGCAATAGTGTGAAAGAATGATATTAAGGCTAAATATCAATAGCTTTGATTCATACTAGAACACTGAGTCGAGAATGTTGATCATGTTTTCTTTAGGTAATGTTTCTTTTCTTCTCCATCTGATTTCCTTACTTAAAACCTTTTTTTTTACTTGGTAATTAACTATAACCTATTGGTCCAGCCACCAGTTGGCCGGATCAATTGGCTTAGAAGCTCTAAGGTGGGATCTACTTGATAACAAAGAAGATGAGGCTGCTATGGACAAAGCCGTGTTCAAAAAGAGCAAGCATCTTCTGCTAGCACATCATTCTATAATAGGTAAATACGTTTAAATTAGATTAGTATGCTATTTAGCTATACTTATTTCAAAAGGCATTAGTATGAATTAACAACATGGTCGAGTTTGTTACTGATGTAAAGTTGTTATTCAAATTTTAAGGATTGCGCAATAACGGAACTGTATAACTATTTGAATCTAAACTTATGTCTCACAGGCCAGGCTGCAATTAATGTGCTTAAGTGTGTGTTCTTAGTAAGTTTAAGATACAATTCTGAGAAATAGCTGTTTTGAAATTAAGTTGTTTCCTGATGTAATTTTGAGGATTCGAATGTTTGGTTTAGGCTTAGTTAAGTTTAAACCAAACCCGCATGTTGAAAGTCACATTTGGGGCTGCTCTTTGCCGGAAGTTCACTCTTGCGTTTAGGGCCCAAATTCAGGCCCAAATTGTTTTGTGAGCTCATATCTCATTTCATCATGTTTATTGAATGTTTCTGTTGTTTAAGGTTGGGTTGGATTTGATTTTAGTAAGCCATGTATTTTAATTTCTTATTGTATATTCTCACGAATAAGTAGTTATACATTTCGAGTCTAGCCTTGAATAGCTTATGATTGCAAACCATAATACCATGAATAGTCTTTAATTTTATGTTTGAAGGTTCGAATCCCTTAATTTGGGAAGAGAATCTCTTTTCTAGTTCTTGACTTATATATCATGGTTTTAAAAGGGTTCAAAGAAGTAAATGGCCCAGCCAATGCCAAGGCACAACTGGGCTTTTTTTCAAAAACCCAAGCTGAATGTGGGTTGTTCTTTCTTTTGCAGTCGCATCCTTAATTCTGATTTCTGAGCCACTAATGATCCTTATCTTTCAGCTCAAAGCTGACCCATAGCTGGGCCGTACCTGGCCCATTCCGCTTAAGCCCTCCCCCAAAATATTCTTAACAACCTTTCTCTTTAGTTAATTGGTCTTTGTTGAATTAAGTCCTAAATAAGAGTATTTTAGGTGGCCTTGAATAATTAAGCTCTCTTGTAAAAGGAATTCATTTAAGGTATTCCATGTTAAACAAAAATTTTAAGCTCATAGCGCTCATATTAGTCTTATAACTTAGACCTAACAAATATCAAAAACTAGTAGTTTGTTTTAGGCTCGATTTAGGTTAGCCTTGCGATTATGTATACGTTCATGTAACATAGTTACAAATTAAATTCTTAAAAGACTCGAGGGATGCGTTCGCGCAACTTCAACCAAACTTTTCTTATTAAAATAAACAAAGCGTTATTAATTGTGTACACGTTCACGTGACATGATTTTTGACGCGCCAAAAGGAAAGAGTATACGTACGCGTAACTTAAATCTTTAATTACGAATAATCAAGTGATTTTTTAAAAGCGGTAAAAAGATAATTGCACATAGGTTTTAAAATGAGTAGTTAAATAATTAAGCCTAATATAAATTGCTAAGTGACCGTGCTAGAACCACAGAATCTGGGAATACCTAACACCTTCTTCCGGGTTAACAGAATTCCAATTTCCTCGATTTGGGATTTAAAATAAACCGGTGACTTGGGACATCATAAATTATCCCAAGTGGCGACTCTAAAATCAAATAAATAATCCCATTTCAAATAATATCACTTAAATTGGAAAAACTCTCTTATACATCTCTCGGCGGGTGTGTGTAAAAAAGGAGGTGTGACAGCTCTAGCGACTGTGCTGGGGACAAGAACCCAGAATCTTTGATTCGGGGTTCAAGAATTCGAGCTTGTTAATGTAATTTTTATTTGGCTTTATTGTTGATATTACTGTATTTTTATGGACTTAATGTACTAATTGTCATTTACCTCTTTGATATTACTTGAACTGTATTTAAATGTCTTCTTACGCCACCCATATAAGTCTTCTAAAAATGGTGCACACGTTCATGTGGCCTATTTTTTCTGTAGAAATTATACCAAATAAGACGGGTTTAGGCAAGCAACAACGCCGAGCAGACTTTCATGCTCCCGGTACGTTGAACCCTCCTCGACCCCAGTTGTCCGCTCGGGTAATCCAAGTCTAGACCACAAACCCCAGGTTTTAAACTTAGAATAATGCAGCCTCACGCCGGATCCCTAGTAGGAATGATTATTTGCATCACGTACATTTGACTTAGGGGACTCAACACAGGGGTTGGGTCCGTCTAGGACAGGTGTACCCAAAATAAAGACCATCATGATGCATCCTACGTGCTATATGAATATTTATTTATTTCGGCTTGCATCTTGACCGACTAGGAAAAGGAAATAAAGACAAAAACCAAGAGTGAGGTAGGATAGAAAATTTACTCGATTTCTAAAATTCCCAGTATTTGAAGATATCCCAAAACTTTGCCGAATTTTTGATAAAAAAAAAGAGAAAAGAAAATGTATTTCAAGAAGAGTGAGTCAAATATCATATTTTTATGACAAAACTGCCCAAAATACGCAGTCTGATTCTCACCGGATGTGGGATACGTAGGCAACACACATAAGGTTCGGCCTCATTTTTACCAAATAATAGAATAAAAGGTGTTTAAGGGTTTTGGTCAAAACAATAAGTCGACCCAGGTTCGGTTGTATTTTAGTCGTTTCTTATCGGAGTAGCCTTAGATTACATTCCAATTGTCGAAAGGCTATTTTCGGGAAGAACAGGCAAAAGGTGTCTTTTCCAATAAA
>MU784342.1:17213-27460 GCA_026770625.1 Nicotiana glauca
ACGACAATTTTGCTAACATAGCAATAAAAGGGGTCCTTTGTCCATTGATTTTTTTTTTAGAAAACATGTTTTGCAAAAAGAGTCCACAAGAGTCAACCCTAACCTTAACCCTCCACAAGCACAAATGAATACCATCCAAGAATTATCGCAAACTGTCATAGAAAGGGCTCGGATGCAGCTACAAGTGGTGGGGTGATTTAGATGAAGATAGCCAAGTTTGGGTAAAAGAGCAGTTGGATCACTTGGTATATATCATGCATATCAAGCCACGAGAGGATTTAATTAAGGCTTTGGTAACCTTTTGGGATCCCGTTCACATTGTGTTCCGTTTCGTGGATTTTGAGCTCACTCCCACTCTAGAAGAAATAGTTGGGTATATTGATTTCGGCCAAGAGTTAAGAAAGTAGCAACTCATATTCCCCAGGGCTCCCTTAGTGCACAAGTTCTTCGATCTTTTGAAAATTAGAAAACAAATGAGCAAGGAGCGTGCGAGCAAAGGGAGTTTTTCTTTCTACTTCCTGTATTTCAGGTTTGGACACTCAGCCAGGTTTGAAACACATGAGAAGGGGTTGAATAACAAACAGGACAAGAGCATATGGCAAATTCATCGGCGGTTTGCTTTTATCGTGGCATTTCTGTGAATCATGGTATTTTCGAATTCTGAAGGTACAATAGACCTTCGTATGGCCAGAATTACATAGGTCCTCATCGACAAAAAAGATTATACACTTGTCACATTAGTGCTGGCAGACACTTACCGGGCATTAACATTGTGCAAATCTGGGGGTCAGTTCTTCGAAGGCTGCAATATTCTTCTTCATAAGTGGATGATCGAACGCGAACAAGTTCATGAGATGTACTTCAGACGGGAACAATTTCATCAAAAGGTATGAGGAAAGGGGTGGAAGATTACAAACCGCCGGAAGGGTTTGAAGCATGGGTTTCCTATTTGAGAAAATTGAGAGCGGATCAAATTCAATGGACCATTATGGATTCCAATAACATAAATCATCTACATGACCGCTTCAAAGAGCTACTTGATGATGATGGGAGTGAGAAGTATACGACCATATGCACCACAAAGATTTCTGAGACAATTGGGAAGATATCAGATGATACCCGAAGAGGCAGACCTAAGCACTCAAGTCATTGAACTACACCCAGAAGCAACGATACCAGAGGCTTTAGTTTAAAGAGACTGGAATTGTTGTCGGTATCTGAAAAGTAACACCGAGGTGCCAGACCCAGCTAAGGGTGAAGTTGATCCCAATTATGCTGCTTGGTTCGAAAGGAGTTTTTATGAGTACAATGAGCCAGAGCCCAAGCCCAAACCTATGAGGCCCGCCAAAAGGCCCCATGTTCAAGCTTTTGATGATAAAATTCAGGAAAGGTTAGCCTGGGGGGGAAAGGAAAAGGAATATCAGGCCACCATCTATGATCTGCGAGAAGAGTTGAGAAATGTCACCTTCAACAATGATCTACAGGCACAAGAGGCCGAGGGTGAGAGGAAAATATTGGTTCGAGAAAATGAAGCTCTCAGGGCCCAGGATCAACAGCTGAAAATAGCATCCGAGAATTCGGGCCGAAGCAAGAAAGATGAAAGGCTCATTTATAACCTTACTCAAAAGATGCATGACTATGAAGATGACCTGCAGAAAGCTGATTCTGAACTAGCAAAAACATGAATGAGGTTGGCTAAAAATGCCGAGGGGCGTGCAACTTTCATTCAATAGATACAAGAAAGATATGAAAGAGGGGTCACAGGTTGGGAAAAGGCGATTGGCAACCTCGAAGGTGAAATGGCTAAACAAGCCAAAAATTTTAAGGCCGAGAGAGAACATTGTTACGCCTTAATGACGCGGTTGGAAGAGGACTTATAGCACTTGCAAGAGCAAAATCATGTTGCTACCTTAGTCTTAGAGGCTAGATCCCATCAGATTTGTCGTTTGTTGCAAGAGAAGGGCATCATGAGAGAGAGGGTTCGAAGGATTGCTCATTGCATCACCATGAAATGGAGTGCCTGTGAGGACATGACAAAATCCATGTTTTTCGCAACTGTGATGATCGTTGTTTGTCAGATAATGAGAGAACTCTATCGGCTCCAAGATGAAATGGAAAGTAGGCCCGTTGCAAGACCGGTTGGTGTTCCTATGGCAGGGTTGGAGGCATTGATGTTTTCTTGATTGTATTTTCTTCCTTTTTCGCGTCTGTATTTTCATGTTTTGAGTCTGTTTTCAATTCCTAGAAAAGGCATGTCCTGAGTCTTAGAGTCCAAGAAAAAGTATGTTTTGAGTCTTTTGTAATTCAGTAAGATCGTATTAATGAAAATTTCAAGAAAAAAAACCACAAAAATTGTTCTTTTATTTTTTCGCATTTACTTCTTGAACTACGTTATGATCTAATTCGCGCGATGTCGTGATACGTAGGCAATCCTCATCGGATCCGGTCATGTTTTTGTAAATAATTTAAATAAAAGAGGGAAAAAATCATAAGAAAAAACAAAAAGAAAGAAAAGAGAGGCAAAGAAAAATAGGAAAAAAAGGGAGAGAAAGGAAAGAGTTGAAGAAAATAAGGAACGAAAAAAGAGGCAAAAAGAGAGAATTGGGGAAAGTAAGAAAAATCGGGATGAAACATGTGACCATTGTGAAACATGTAGAAACACATTTAACTGTATAAGTGCATCACACCCCAACGTGCGACTACCTATGTGTTATTTGTTTCAAACTAACCAACTGGTTGTCTATTGTCAAGTCCAGGTTCTATAGTAAAGTGGTTGGTTTTGTGGTAGTCTGGCTTCGCATCCATACTTCATGAGGTCGAAAGGTAGCGTTGAAATGTCTTCAGAAATCACGCTGCCAATAGTTCCTATCATGGATGAGAGTCTAATCTCGGGCATCCCGACTTCGAAATCGGCGGCTGCCGAGAAAAATAGGTTACTGCGTCTCCGCATGATTGAAATATGGGACGCCTGGTCAAACGGAAGGGAGACACCAAGTGCAATCCCGAATTTTCCAAGATTTTTCCTAGGGTAGGTGGAACCTCCAATGTCCCGATCAGTCACCCCAATACCCTATTCGGATATCATACCATCTCGGCCCACTTTGTTGGAACACCTTCTAAGGTTCGCCCCCAGTTGTTAGCTTCAGGAGCGGCTTCAAAATTTTCACTGCTCTGCCATGCTCAGCTACTACACAACCTACATTGCCCAGGACCAGCTTTGACCCATCATCCTTCACCTTCCAAATGCCATCTTTCCCACTGGAACCTGCACATTTTCCCACCTATACTTACTCTCAACCACCCCGATATGAGTTCATTGCGGGGCAAGAAAAGACCACAAAAACTCCTGAGCAAGAAGAGATTGCGAGGAAGATGAGGAGTATGGAACAGAGTCTCAAAAGCATACAAGGCTTGAGTGGACAGAAAAGTGTATCATATGCTGACTTATGCATGTTCCCTCATGTGCATCTACCATTGGGATTCAAAACCCCAAAATTTGAGAAGTATGATGGGAACGGTGATCCTATTGCTCATCTCAAGAGATATTGCAACCAGCTACGAGGAGCCTGTGAAAAGGAAGAACTCATCATGGCCTATTTCAGAGAAAGTCTGGTTGGCATCGCATTTGAGTGATACATGGACCAAGATATAGCCCGCTGGCACATCTGGGATGATCTTGCTAGAGATTTCATCAGGCAGTTCCAGTACAACATTGATAATGCTCCAGTTAGGAACTCATTGACAAACTTGAAAAAGAAATTCGTGAAAAGCTTCCGAGAGTACACAGTTAAATGGCGTGAGTAGGCCTCCAGGGTAAATCCCCCAATGGATGAGATTGAGATTGTCACAGTTTTCCTCTAAGCCCTAGAAGCTGACCACTACCAAAATATGATGTCTGCAATGGGTAAACCGTTCGCTGAAGCCATCAAGATTGGAAAAATGGTTGAAAATGGGTTGAAAACATGTCGAATTCTAAGCCAATTCACTATCAGAGCTACCTCCCAAGCCATTCATAGTGGGTCTGGAGGAGTAGCGAAGGGCAAGAAAAAGGAAGAAACATCCATGGCAGCGTCGGGTGCAGGAAAACACCGTACTTCCAGATCCTTTTTCTCATAAAGGACCCCGCAGCACTATTACCCCCACCAAGACATGGCCTATGCTCCTCAGCCATACACGATCATGAATGCTCAACCTTATGTTCGGCCACAACAACAAGCCAACCGGAACCAAGCTTTATTTCCTAGAAACCAGCCTCCTTACGAAACCCACTACAACCCCCCGGCCTCCACAAAACAATTTCCACCCTCGTGAGCCACCCAAGAGATCAAATTTCGCTCCTATCGGTGAATCTTACTGCGGTCTATTCCCAAAGCTTATTCAAATGGGTCTGCTACAGCCTGTTCCTCCAACTAGGCAAAACTCGGAATCACCCGCTTACAGAGCTTGTGCCCGATGTGCCGATCACTCGGGGGTAGAAGGGCATGACACTGACGATTGTTGGACTTTAAAGAGAGCCGTGGAGAACTTGATAGAACAAAGGAAGATAGTGCTAAGGGATGAAGATATTCCCAATGTGACCAACAACCCACTGTCGGCCCACAATAGGCCGGTAATCGGAATGATTTGTGAGGACAAGGAATTTGACCCATCGTTGAAGGCCATCATTGCCATCGCTGATGTAGAAAAGAAACCAAAAGCTGCCCCAAAGCAAGACAAAGGGGAGAAAAAGAACAAAACCACCCCTCCAAAGTCAGAGAAGAAAATGGAAGTTGAAACTGGGGCAACGCCCCTCCCCCCCAACCCAAAGATGTTGTTCTCTACGTCTATCGAGTCCGAAAAGAAAAGCAGATGATATTGAGTCCTCCTAAGAGATTCGAACTGAACAAGACAACCCAAATGTATGTGCCCGAGGGTGCTTACATGATGGGCGGCCAATTAATCCACCAAGGCTGAGTGAGCCCGTGGTTATTGACCGCGCTCCACAAAAGCCTGTGACAGATCCTGCCACTGTGCCCTGGAATTACAACAAATCAGTGGTGACCTATAAGGGCAAAAAAATCTCATGAGAAGTTTAAGAAAATAACCCGGTTGAAAAGTATTTCAATTTGGAAGAGGTGAACAACGCCACTAGAAAGCGCTTCCCATCTAAGAAGCCCGTGAGTGCCGAAGAGGCAAAAACCTTCTTTCAAAAGATGAAAATGGCGAATTATGAGGTGGTTGACCAGCTTTGAAAACCTCCCGAACAAGTCTCCTTGTTATCTTTGTTGATGAACTCCACCGAACATCAAAGGGTATTGATAAAGACCCTTAACAAAGCATATGTGCCTGCTTAAACCACTGTAGAGCAGTTGGAGAGAATGCCAGAAAGAGTTTTTGCAGTCAACCAGATCTCCTTCAGCAAAAATGACTTGCCCCTAGAAGGGGCCGCACATAACAAAGCCCTGCACCTAACAGTCAAATGCGAAGGGTACTACGTGAAAAGGGTTATGTTGGATGGAGGCTCTGGGGTAGACATTTGCCCACTATCAACTCTGCAGCGTATGGAAATCGGTATCAAAATAATCCGACCCAACAATGTCTGTGTACGCGCTTTCGATGGTATCAAAAGGGACACGATTGGAGAGATTGATCTGATTCTGACCATCGGCCCAGTAGACTTTGAAGTAACCTTCCAAGTTCTGGACATGGACACATCCTACAACTTTCTTTTAGGTAGGCCATAGGTTCATGCAGCAGGGGTTGTACCCTCTACCCTTCACCAAATGGTAAAGTTCGAGGATGAGGATCAAGAGATTGTGGTCCATGGGAAATATGAGCAATCGATTTACCAGGACCCGTCAGTCCTGTATCTTGAAGCAAGAGAGGGGAGCGAGCACATATTCTATCAAGCCTTTGATATTATGGTAGCAAACCAGTGCGAAGAGGGAAAACATTTCCCCCAACCCTTCCTTTCCAATTCATCAATCATGGTGGCCAAAGAAATTATCAGGCATGGATACAAACCTAGGAAAGGGCTTGGGAAATCATTGCAAGGAATAGCTGAACCTATCACCCTGACTGCCAGTGTAAAGTTCTTTGGGGTAGGCTTCCGACCCACTCCAGTTGATGTAAAATGGGCAGATGATAGAAAGAATGATGGTTGGGTCTTGCCTCAGCCAGTGCTGCATCTGTACCGAACATTTGTCAAGCCAAAATATCATGAAAAAGAAAAAGATGAGGCCTTTACGGCCGAAGAAATTGAAGAGATTTGTAGGGAAATGAGGAATATATTATATGAAACCCACATAGTCTAGCCAGGGGAAGACTCAAGCACCACTGAGGTTCTATACATGGGACCGGAGGAAAAACTACAAAACTGGAAGGCTACGCCATTCCTTATCAGGCGGGAGTCCTAGTAGACTTGTCCTGCCACCTTTTCTTCATCACGAGTTATTCCAGGGTGTAACTCAGATGTTTTCTTTAGTTTCATGTCTTTTAATTTCCAATGTAAACCCTATTATCTTCTAAATTCAATGAATGAAATCAATATTTCATCGTCCATCTTTCTTTATTCTTTCTGATTTTGTTATTTTTATTTCTTCTTTCAATTCTAATAATGTGGCTTTAAATAACATGACATGCTTGCAGACTTCATACCCAAATCCAAACATGCTATCTAATTGTGAAATAATGAACCAAGAACTGGAATACGATAAAGAATAGGCTTTTAGGGAAATAAATCGAGTATTGGAACAATTTGAGAATAAACCTAAGCCGAACTTAGATGATACTGAGCCGGTTAACTTGGGTAGTGCTGAAGAAAACATGGAAACCAAGATAAGCATTCACACAGATGAAAAAACCCGGGATACATTAATCTAACTCCTATTTGAGTTCAAAGATATGTTTGCTTGGTCATATGATGACATGCCAGGACTGAGTGTCGATTTGGTGGTTCATAAGTTGGCAACTTACTCCGATTACCCCCCCCCCCCCCNAGGAAATTTAAAATTGATGTTAGTGACAAGATCAAAGAAGAAGTCACAAAACAATTGAAAGCAGGGGTGATCCGAGTGGTCCGGCACACCACATGGCTAGCCAATGTAGTCCCAGTGTCGAAGAAGGATGGGAAGACCCGAGTATGTGTGGATTATAGAGATATAAATAAAGCCAGTCCCAAAGATAACTTCCCTCTGACAAACATCCACATCCTTGTTGATAACTGCGCCAAACATGAGATACAGTCCTTTATGGATTGTTACGCATGATATCACCAGGTGTTGATGGATGAAGAAGATGCGGAGAAGACAGCTTTTAACACACCTTGGGGTGCATACTGTTATAGAGTCATGCCATTTGGTTTGAAGAATGCTGGGGCAACTTACATGAGGGCCACGACCGCCATTTTCCATGATATGATGCACCAAGAAATAGAGGTGTATGTGGATGACATAATCATCAAGTTCAAAACCCAGGATGACCACATTCGAGACCTGAGAAAATTCTTTGAGCGGTTGCGAAAATATGATTTGAAGCTAAACTCAGCCAAATATGTGTTTGGAGTCCCATCGGGCAAACTTTTGGGCTTTATAGTCAGCCGGAGAGGTATTGAGTTAGATCCAACAAAGATAAAATCTATCCGGGACATGCCTCCTCCGAGAACCAAGAAAAATGTGATGAGCTTGTTGGGCAGATTAAACTATATCAGCTGGTTCATTGCTCAGCTGACATCCATGTATGACCATATTTAAATTACTGAAGAAAGACGCGGCAATCAGGTGGATAGATGAATGTCAATAAGCTTTTGATAAGATCAAAGAGTATCTGTCCAATCCACCGATCTTGGTCCCACCTGAACTAGGGAGGCCTCTATTATTGTACCTGACAGTCTTAAAGAACTCTTTTGGCTGTGTCCTTGGGCAACATGATGTAACGGAAAGAAAGAGCAGGCAATCTACTATATGAGCAAGAAGTTTACCAGCTATGAAGCTAAGTATACGTTGTTGGAAAGAACCTGATGTGCTTTAACCTGGGTGGCGCAGAAGTTGAGGCATATCTGCAAGCCAACACCACTTACCTCATAACCAGGTTGGATCCTTTGAAATACATATTCCAGAAACCAATGCCCACGGGGAGATTAGCAAAATGGCAGATTCTGCTCACTGAATTTGACATAGTCTATGTAACTCACACGGCAATGAAAGCCCAAGCGTTGGCGGATCATTTGGCTGAAAACCAAGTTGATGATGAATATGACCTTTGAACACTTACTTCCCAGATGAAGAGATAAATTTGGTCGAGACAATATCCAAGGATACTACTGCGTGGAAGATGTTTTTTTATGGAGCAGTAAATACAAGAGGTGTAGGAATTGGCGCAGTCTTGATCTCACCTATTGGAAGCATTACCCAGCCATAGCCCGACTTTGGTTTTTCTGCACAAACAACACTACCGAGTATAAAGCCTGCATTATGGGCATAAACATGGCAATCAACCAGGACGTCGAAGAGTTGTTGATCATGGGGGACTCGGATCTGATTATCCGGCAAGCTCAGGGAGAATGGGAAACCCGAGATATCAAACTCATCCCTTACAAACAGCATGTGGAAGAACTTGGCAAGTGATTCAAGTCAATAGAGTTCAGGTACATCCCTCGTTGTCACAATGAACTAGCTGATGCACTCGCCACTTTAGCCTCGATGTTGCCCTACTCAGGCAATGCCCACATTGATCCCTTGGAAATCCTAATCAGGGAAAGGAACGATTACTGTAATAAAGTTGAGGCAGAACCAAACATTCATCCATGGTATCATGACATCAAAAGATTTTTGAAGGCTAAAGAATACCCCGAACAAGCCAGTGGAGACAAAAGAGAACCACTAGACGGCACACAAGTGGTTTCTTCTTGAGTGGTGATGTCTTGTACAAAAGGACTCCAGATCTCAATTTGTTGAGATATGCTGACACCAAAGAAGCCGAAAGGATCATGCTTGAAGTAGACGCAGGAGTGTGCGGACCCTACATGAATGGGTATGTTTTGGCAAAGAAAATCCTCTGAGTAGGCTATTACTGGATAACTATGGAAAAGACTATTTCAGCTTTGTTCAAAAGTGTCATCAGTGTCAGGTGCACGGTGATTTGATTCATGCACCTCCTATAGAATTGCATCCCATGTCAGTACCTTGGCCATTTGTTTCTTGGGGCATGGACATCATTGGGACAATCGAGCCGAAAGCCTCAAATGGACACAGATTCATATTGGTTGCCATTGACTACTTCACAAAGTGGGTTGAAGCCATCACTCTCAAATATATCACCAAGAAAGTTGTGGTAGATTTCGTGCACTCCAATCTTATCTGCCGTTTTGGTATTCTTGCAACTATCATCACAGATAATGCTGCAAACTTGAATAGTCGTTTGATATAAGAGATATGCGAACAATTCAAGATAACGCATAGGAACTCTACTTCTTATCGGCCTAAAGCCAATGGTGTCATCGAAGCAGCAAACAAGAACATCAAGAAGATTATAAGAAAGATGATTCAAAATTCTAAGCAGTGGCATGAAAAGTTGCCTTTTGTATTGTTGGGATATTGCACTACTGTGCGAACATAAATCGAAGCAACCCCGTATCTCTTGGTTTATGGCACTAAAGCTGTAATACCCGCAGAAGTCGAGATTCTTTCTCTCCGGATCATCGTTGAAGCTGAAATCAAAGACAGTAAGTGGGTCGAAACCCATTTGGAACAGTTAACCCTGATTGACGAAAAGCGAATAGTCGTAGTTTGCCACGGGCAGTTGTATCAATAAAGAATAGCCCGTTCCTACAACAAGAAAGTGCATCCTAGAAATTTTGAAGTGGGGCAACTTGTTCTGAGGCGTATTCTCCCCCATTATCAGGAGGCAAAAGGGAAATTTTCTCCCAATTGGAAAGGCCCATACATCATCAGAAAGATACTGTAAGGCCCCGTAAAATTTTGTGCTTAAAACCTAGTAGCTCATAGTGTCAAGGTCCGAATATTATTTTAGGAATGTGTAGAGTTCGGACCCTCGGTGGTGATCTAAGCTTTAAAAATCAAAAGAATCAATTTTTCCAAAAATTGTCATTTCTGCGGTCAAGAATGCGGTCGCAGATCAGCTATGCGGACCGCATTCCTACCGCAGAGTGTAACAGAAGATTTGTCAAAAATTGAAGTTAAAATGCGGTCAATTCTGCGGCGCATTATGCGACCGCAGAACATGAATGCGGACCGCATTCTTGTCGCAGA
>MU784342.1:28671-46205 GCA_026770625.1 Nicotiana glauca
GGGGCGTGACAGATACTGCCAAGAGGAGCATTGTACTTGGGAGACATGGAAGGAAATGATCTCGAAGCAACTGTAAATGCAGATGCAGTCAAAAGGTATTATGTCTAATCTTCTGCAATGACAACATTGTCTGATTGGGATGACGAAGGCTTTTATTATCGCTACCCTAAACACTCCAATCCTTTGATAACCCTTTTGAGCCAATTACGCTTCTTTCATTCCCCTCTATGGAACCCAAAAATGTGCAAAAAAAAAATCAAAAAATCAATCCAAAAAAAACAAAAATAAAATGTTTTCCTGAACTACGTTCGACTTGATTCTGAAAGGATACGTAGGCAGCTTCTCTCTAGGGTTCAGTCATACCAAAACAAAAACCCAATTTCCCCTAAAAGTGAAACTGGGGCAGATGTTATAATGATTTGGCGATGATCCCACCTGAATGGTTCCAAATTTGTAATTCGATCCAAGTTCTTTTTACCCAAACCTAGTTCAAGTCCTTCTGATCAATCGGCAAAAAGTTTTTCAAAATTAGAGAACGCGGTCGTATGGATCCGATGCAATCAAGATGAGAGAAATAAAATGAGAGATTCTTATTGGTGAAAATCCACGGGCACCATAAGTCGACGGTGAGCAGAGAAATTAAAAAATGAGAGAGTCTTGTTAGTGAAAACTCATAAAAGAGCACTATAAGGCGATGGTGAGAAGAGAATGAGAGAGGTCGATTGGCAAAAACCCGAAAAGGGCGTCGTTGATCGAAAAGAAAGAACCCCTCACCACCACTAGTACTAAAAAGGTTCCTGGCAAGGTTTCTCGATTTAAAAACACGGGTCGCAATGGGTATGTGAGAAGTTAGATTAGTTGCGCGGATCGGTTATCCAGTCCAAGAAGCATGTCATGTCTATTGAAGTCTGCATGCACCCCAGATAAGTCTATTTCTTCTTTCCCGAAAGGGACACTTCTCCTTAAATTCATTTTCCTGTCCTTTGTTTACTTTTCGTTGGATCCCTTTAGGTCTAACTTTATTCCGAAGCTAATTCAAAGAAAAGGTGGCAAGATTGGTTTTATAGGGTTGTTCTGCTTAATAAAAGCCAAGTCCAAATAGAAGTACCCAGCCTTAGTGGGTGCCAAGTCGATCCCGACTGGACATGATGACTGATGTTTTAAAATCAAAGTTTATTGAAAATGAAAAGAAATTCGAAGTCAAAGCCCCTAGAGGCAGAATAAAGTGAAAGGGCCAAAGCCTATAAGTCGTCCTGAGAAATTTTGAAAAGTTGAGCTTCTCGGTTTTCGGATAGAGATCAATCTTCAAAAAAGCCAGCAAGCAGCAGAGGTTCTCATCAAAAGAGTTAAGTCAAGATCAAGTGGTCAAAAATAATGGACACAAAACCAACCACCGTTTCAAACTAACAATTGTTCTTTGTTTGAAAAGTTGAAACAGGTGCAACCCAAAGCAACCCAAGGCTCTTTGCAAAAAATGCTTCTCATGGAGTTTCAAACGTGCAAAAATCCATCATAATTGCTCATTTTATCTTTGCCCGAAAACCCTTCGTGTCTTCGAGCAAAGAGGGGCAGCTTTGATCACGTGATTTTTGCCCACATGGGTTACTCCTATAGAATTCCAATAATTAGGTTTCTTCCTTTAATTATTTGTTATTTTAGGGATTTTGTAGGATTTTTATTTAATTACATTTCTGTGAATGTTTAAGTTTATTTAAATTATAAAAATACCAAAAATATCATGCATTGCATTTAGGATTTATTTTTTATTTTTAGGAGTAATTAATTAATTATTTGTTTTATTAAAAATAAAAATCACAAAAAATGACCAATTTCTACATTTTTATCCTTTTTATTGATTTTTCTTTTTTAATATAAGATTAAGTAGCTTTTATAATTTTGTAATTAATTAATTAGTTTAATTTTTCATATTCTAGGTAGTTTAGGATTTTTGATTATTAGGATTTTTAATTAAAAAATGAAAAAAAAGGGGAAAATTAAAGAAAAGATTTTAAAAATAGAAGGCTTTGTGTATTTTCAGAATTGGATCTCAAAATGGAGCCCAAACCAGTCCAAAATCCACCCCTTACCTGCCTCCAAGTCCAGGCCCGAAGCCAATCAACCCGGTCCACCCTAGATGACCCCCAAACGATCCTGTTTACCCCAAATTGATCTCAGTCGTTGGATCTTATCAATCCAATGGCCCAAAACTGATTTGTACTTTAGTATATTACTATCCGAAAAGCCGACCCCCCTCCCATCAGACCCCTCTCACTTCATCTCTCATCTTCTCTGAGACCAAACCCTAGCCGCCCTTATATTCCCTTATCGCCTCCGCCACAAACCGCCCGTCGGAAATCGCATCCACCGGTGGCGATGCTCCAATCACCCCCATATTCAAACCCCAGAATACTCATGGCCTCCCCCTTTCCCAATTTCTGACTAGCTCCTCTCGAATCCCTTTAGATTGTTTCGAATCTTAGATCGAAAATCCGGTCAAAATCCTTACTTCCCCCAAATTACCTCAAAATCATACCCCATCATCCTCGACCTTCCCTCATCATGTTTTTACCATTGATTTTCAAAATACCCCTGCCAAAAATCCCAAATTTCAAATCTACGAAAAGTTAGAAATCCCTAAGTCGATTTGGTTTTAAAGCTCGAAGTAGTCCGAAATGCATGCTAGTCAGTTTGCTCTTGGCAAGAACAACTGATTAGCATTAATTTTGGTTCATTTCGAAAGATTTAGACCCCGCAATAAATCCATTGCCATTTTGAAGATTTTTTTTATTTGTTTAGGTAATTCTCTTTGCCTTCCTGCCTTTTTTTTTTCTGAGTATCATCTTCATATCCTTTTCTTTAACGTGTAGTCCTTTGCATATGGTTTGCTCAGTATGTTGATTCACCCCGTTTGTTCAAGTCTTACCGGCCAAAAAGAATAATAGGTTGTTTATGCTCTAACTTCCCTTTAGTCAACTGTTTTGTTTTTCAGTATTATCAGTTAGGTATCACTTCTTTTTTATTTTAGTTATTTAGTTAGTTTGTTGCCATTAAAATAGTGCGATGCACTTTAGGATAATTAGGTCAGTTTATTTGAGATTGAGGTTTGTTTTTTCGATTGGCTACTTCTGATTTGAGGTTGCATGTTTAATCTTTCTTTCTTTGCATTTACTTGTCAGTTTCAGAACTCGAAGTAGGATTAATAATCTCTCCTTTTGAAATTCTTGATAATATTAGTTTTAGGGCTTTCATCTTTGTTTATTTCATTTTCTGTTTCGAATTAGGGTTAAATGATTTCTCTTGAATTTATTTCATATTTCAGATTATGTTCATGCAAATTAAGTTCATCTTTTGTTTAAAGTTTATTTGCTCAAATAGCCTCTTCTTTAATTTTTTTGGTTGTACTGATTTTGGCCCTAGGATGTTAGTCCTGATTTGCCAACAATTAGAAACCTTAGGGACTTGACTGAACCAAAAAAATTTTTAGGTAAAACTGCAATAAGCAGACTTTAGAAGGGAAAATTGGGGTTTTATATTGAGTGATATCAGAATGTTCTAAGAATATCACAGCCCATGTCCTTAACATAAAATGCTAGAATTGGATAAGAAAAAGGACGGACAACTGTATAGAAATGTTGTACTATTCTGAAGTTTCAAAAAATTTAGGTTAGCATATTCCTTTTGTGATGATTTTTAGCACACTCTATAAAGGGAAACATTCTTCACTCACACGGACAGATTTTGATCATCAAAAAATTACTGCAAAAACATTCCTTGCTCTGAAAATTTCAGATCCCAGAAAATTATGAAAAAACTCAAAAATCTTTTTCTCATTTTTTGATTCTGTGCAAGTCAAGAACATGGTTTGAATAGAAAATTTTCCTAATTCTCTAGCTGAATCTTCTGGTTTGAAGCTGGTTTTGGCTTTATTTGGAATCTCTGAGTTATTTATGATTTTGCTGCTGCTGTTGTGCTGCTGATATATTTGAGATTTTTAAGAATCTGTTCTTCAACTCTTCTTTGTTGAGTCCTTACCATTCCAGGTAATACTTAGACCCCAAGGTAGTTTCCTTGTACATGAATTTATGAAAATGTCAACTTTTTACAAATAGATGTACAATGAATGGTTCTTTGGATACTGTTGAATTAGTCTTTGATTTTAGATAGTGTAATGGTCAGTGTTAACATGAGCAATGTGTTTATCCAATAACTTATTTTTGTATTGTATGGCAATAGTGTGAAAGAATGATATTAAGGCTAAATATCAATAGCTTTGATTCATACTAGAACACTTAGTCGAGAATGTTGATCGTGTTTTCTTTAGGTAACATTTCTTTTCTTCTCCATCTGATTTCCTTACTCAAAACCTTTTTTTTTACTTGGTAATAAGCTATAACCTATTGGTCCAGCCACCAGTTGGCTGGATCAATTGACTTAGAAGCTCTAAGGTGGGATCTACTTTATAACAAAGAAGACGGGGCTACTATGGATGTTCAAAAGGAGCAAGCATCTTCTGCTAGCACACCATTATGTAATAGTTAAATAGGTTAAAATTAAATTATTCTGCTATTTAGCTATACTTGTTTCAAAAGGCAGTAGTATGAATTAACAGCATAGCCGAGTTTGCTACTGATGTAAAGTTGTTATTCAAATTTTAAGGATTGTGCAATAACAGGACTGTATAAGTATTTAAATCTGAACTTATGTCCCACAGGCTGGGCTGCAATTAATGCGCTTAAGTATGTGTCCTTAGTAAGTTTAAGATACAATTCTAAGAAATGGCTATTTTGAAATTAAGTTGTTTCCTGCTATAATTTTAAGGATTCGAATGTTTGGTTTAGGCTTAGTTAAGTTTAAACTGAACCCGTCTGCCGAAAGTCATATTTGGAGCTGCTCTTTGCCTGAAGTTCACTCTTTGCCTTTAGGGCCCAAATTCAAGCCCAAATGGTTTTGTGAGCTTATATCTCATTTCATCAAGTTTAATGAATGTTTCTGTTGTTTAAGGTTGGGCTGAATTTGGTTTTAGTAAGCCGTTTTAATTTCTTATTGTATATTCTCACGAATAAGTAGTTATACATTTCAAGTCTAGCCTTGAATAGCTTATGATTGCAAACCATAATACCATGAATAATCTTTAATTTTATGTTTGTAGGTTCAAATACCTTAATTTGGGAAGAGAATCTCTTTTCTAGTTCTTGACTTATATATCATGGTTTAAAAAGGGTACAAAGAAGTAAATGGGCCAGCCAATGCCAAAGCACAACTAAGCTCAACGTGGTTTGTTCTTTCTTTTGCAGTCGCATCCTTAATTCTATTTTTTTGGCCACTCATGAGCCCTATCGTTCAGCTCAAAGTTGACCCATAGCTGGGCCGTACCTGGCCCATTTCGTTAAGCCCTCCCCCAAAATATTCTTAACAACCTTTTTCTTTAATTAGTTGGTCTTTGTTTAATTAAGTCCTAAATAAGAGTATTTTAGGTGACCTTGCATAATTAAGCTCTCTTGTAAAAGGAATTCATTTGAGGTATGCCATGTTAAACAAAACTCTTAAGCTCGTGGCCCTCGTATTAGTATCATAACTTAGATCTAACAAATATCAAAAACTCGTAGTTTGCTTTAGGCTCGATTTAGGTTAGCCTTGCGATTATGTATACGTTCGCGTAACATAGTTGCAAATTAAATTCTTAAAAGACTCGAGGGATGCGTTTGCGCAACTTCAACTAAACTTTTCTTATTAAAATAAACAAAGCGTTATTAATTGTGGACACGTTCGCGTGACATGATTTTTGACGCGCCAAAAGGAAAGAGTATACGTACGCGTAACTCAATTCTTTAATTACAAATAATCAAGTAATTTTTTAAAAGCGGTAAAAAGATAATTGCACATAGGTTTTAAAAATGAGTAGTTAAATAATTAAGCCAAATATAAATTGCTAAGCGACCGTGCTAGAACCACGGAACCCGGGAATGCCTAACACCTTCTCCCGGGTTAATAGAATTCTTTATCTAGAATTTCTGGTTCGCAGACTTCAAAAGGAAAGTCAAAATTTCCTCAATTTGGGATTTAAAATAAACCGGTGACTTGGGATACCATAAATTATCCTAAGTGGCGACTCTAAAATCAAATAAATAATCTCATTTCGAATAATGTCACTTAAATTGAAAAAAACTCCCTTATACATCTCTCGGCGGGTGTGTGTAAAAAAGAAGGTGTGCAGCCTCCATTACTTCTTCACATGAATCAAACCATTGAATATAAGAAAATTGAAAATTACAATTAGAAATAATAATGCAGTTGCAACAATTTTCATACTTATACAAAGTTCCTGAAGATGAACAATTGATGCATTTTCATCTCACAAATGTCAACCAAATCTAGTCAAAGTTGTCCCAAGTAACCTCTTAATCTAGTTAAATCTCATGACCTTCAAGGTTCAACAATGGTTTTTTTTTTGTCAACCAAGCTCTCAGATTTTTAGCAATTAGATTCATCTTCTTCAATCAAAATTTCAGCAGTGTACTAACAATTGAAGCTTGATAAACAATACTAATTAAAACAGAAGCACCAATTCAAGCAAACATCAACAAAATTAAGGTACCCGATTCGTCTTTTTTAACTTCAAATTTCAAACCCACTTCTAAAGTTCAAAGATTGTTCATCAAGAACCATATGTTAAAGAATTTTCTGATTATCTGTTTTGATTCCAGCATCCTCAGATCGGCTCAACCAAATTCCTGCATATAAACGTAGGAGAAGCCATATGTATGGGTTAAAATCATTTCGAATTTTTTGGGGATGGTTTTGGATATCGGGTCGTGGCTGAACGGGCAGGGTAAAATGGTAGATGGTTTAGGTATTTAAGATCGTGCACTTGTCCACCAAAAAGGATCTGTTAGATGTGAGGGCAGAAATATTAAAATGAGTAACGACAAGGGTAGATAGTGAAGGATAGTATAGCGAGAATTTTCTATGGTACAAGGACACATTTTCTTTTTATATCTTGCTATGGAGCAACTACTAACGCATTTATGTTTTGTCTGACAATGAATTGGGGGAGCGATGGCCAAAGAGCCAACATGCTTCTTTGCCTTGAGAGTTGACACATACACTCTCCGGCAAGTCCATCAATCCTATGGAGAAGTTTGAGGCAAGGAATGGTTGGAGAGTGTTATTAAGATACTAAAACATTATATTGTTTTGAAATTAGATTTTTTTTCCTTTAAATTTTATATTATTCTACAATCACATGTTTTAATAATGTTTATAATTTTTTTTTTAAAGATTGAACCTATTGACACGGAATACACGTCTAGCGCAAGTAACCGGAACTAGTCTAAGAATAAGAGAAAGCGGGCGTAATACTAATACTATAAAAAGGAAAATTTATTGGCTACCTACTAAGCCTTTACCCTAATTATTGACTTTTATACCCTCTTATCAAGGATCATGTCCTTGGTAGGTTATAGTTGCGCCATGTCCTTCATAATCACCTCTCTCTACTACTTTTTCGGCCTGTCTTTACCTCTCCTTTGACCCACCATGGTCAACCTCTCACACCTCCCTACCGGTGCATCAGTGCATCTCCTTTTCACATGCCTGTGCCATCTTAGTCTCACTTCTCGTATCTTGTCCACTATTAAGGCCACTCCAACTTTATTTCGAATATCTTCATTCCTAATCTATCTCTCCCGGTATGCCCACTCATCCATCTCAACATTCTCATTTCCGCTACTTTCATCTTCTGGATATGAGAATTCTTGACTGACGAACACTCCGTCTCATACAACATAGTTGATCTAACCACCACTGTGTAAAACTTAACGTTAAAACTCGATGGTATATTCTAATCACTTAGGACCCCGAACGCGAGCCTCCATTTCATCTATCCCGTTCCAATACGATGTGTGACATCTTTGTCAATCTTCCGTTACTTTGGATTATAGACCCTAGATACTTGAAACTTCCTCTCTTAGGAATGACTTGTGTATCAAGCTTCACTTTCACGTCAGCCTCATGGATTGCACTTCAAGTATTCTGTTTTAGTCGTGTTCAACCTGAAATCTTTAGTCTAAAGTATACCTCCAAACCTCTAACTTATCGTTAACGCCATCATGCGCAACTCGTTAATCAGTATCATGCCATCCGCAAAAAATACTATAAAATATTTAAAATTACAAATTTCATAATTTTAAAGTCTTTTTAAACTCACGGAACGGAGGGAGTAACTATTTAATACACGGGAATCTGCTACGCAAAAGACAGAGCTATCAAAGAGATGGCTGACCATTACTTCCCAAACACCATGCCTGTCTTCGTCGATGAGACTACAGTCCAACAATCATTTGCCGAAGGAGAAAAAGATCCACTGTCGAAGCTTCTTCATTTGCCCTATAGAACCGTTTGTCAGAAGCTCAAAAGTGCTGCTCTGGACCTCAAAGAAACGGTACGAAGTAATTCCTCCCTTTCAGTTTATGCGAATTTATTTTACTTGACATGAATTTTAAGGAAAAAATGTGTAGTTTTAAATTTAGAAAGGATCATTTTTTTAAATCAACTAAAAAGCAAAAGGTTCACATGAATTGCAACGGCGGGAGTGTTATTTTCGACCCAAGTATCGAGTGCCTACAAGGTGTTTGTGTAAATTCCTTTTGTTTTATTAATTTTGTTGTGGTATGTTTCAGATTGTGAAGGAAACATGGGTATGTAAAGGGGGACGTGTGAGTGACTATACACTTTATACCGGAGCTTTGGGAACTGCTTTTTTGTTATTTAAAGCTTACCAAGTTACTCGTGACAACAATGATCTTGCTCTCTGTTCTCATATTATCAAGGCTTGCGACTCTGCTTCCCATGGTTCTGGGTAACCCCTCTTCCCCATCTCTCTCCCTGCCTAATTTGCAGGGGGAAACAGAATTTTTTTGAGCTTAAATTTGATTTGTCTTGTGTAAAGAAAAATGAGAACATATCTTGTGGTTTTAACTAGCCTGCATGAAAAGTCATCTTTATTGTGAATAACTCATTTGGATGATATCTAGTACTCTCACAATTAGTCAATTGATAGACAAGTAGACATACTGAGGTTTAAATAGTTAGTATATGACTGGATATCTTCTAAATGATCATCAAACGGCTACATAAAATTCTTAGGCGGAGTGGCCAAAATAGGAAGTGAGGAAATTAAGATATCTAGTACTCTCAGAGTAAGTCAATTGATAGACAAGTAGACATATTGAGGTTTAAGTAATTAGTATATGACTGGAAATCTTCTAAATGATCATCAATCGGTTACTTAAAATTCTTATGCGGAGTTGCCAAAATAGGAAGTAAAGAAATTAAAGGCGAAGAAGTTGAATAGTGGAGGAGGAAATGGATGTGTAGAAGGTTCATTATCAATTTGTTTATTCTGTTCTTTCTTCTAAAATCCCTAATTTTAATTTTAAGTTAAAATTCCTACTTTCTTAGTGAGTCTAAATATCTTCTCTCAATTATTAAATATAAAGAGAATGGTTAATGTTGTATGGGATCGGAATGACCATCAAGTAAATTAGTGTCTAACAACTGGTAGGACCTCTAAGGCTTTTGGTGTCACAAGTTTTACGGAGCAAATTTGCTTGTGAGTCACTAGTCCTTATATTTATTGATTAAAAAGGATCTAGCTTCTCTTTTCCTGCGTTTAATTTTTTGGTTATGATTTGGCCTACTTATTGGTATTCTGCATTTTCTCTTTCCTCTTTAGTCGTTCTGATAGTTGGGTTAAAAGAAATCTTAAGTCAGCACTAGTCAAATATTCCGACCAAACCTTAACAGAAGTTTCTGTTTCATGATCTCCCGCATAGCAAAGTTTTTATGGTAAAATACATGAGGATAAGTTGACTCTAATTTGTGAACCTGCAGGCGTGTGACCTTCATATGTGGACAGGCTGGTGTTTATGCTCTTGGTGCAGTTGTCGCGAAACACAGTGGAGATGAACAGTTGTGCGACCACTATCTAACAAAATTCAAAGAGGTGGATATACTCCTGCCTTAGCTACGCCAGTCCTCAGTTTCCATCATCATGTCCTTTTCATTGTTCCACGCAGTGGTTTTTCTGTGATGTCAATTCTCTTGTCATTATCTACCTATAAACGCAGATTGGGCTTCCTAAAGATCTTCCGAATGAGTTGTTGTATGGGAGAGCTGGTTTCTTGTGGGCATGTTCATTCTTAAACAAGAATATTGGTAGAGATACAATATCTCCGACCCAAATTGTAAGAAATTTCACAAATTTAATCACCTTTGGCGTCTTATACCTCACTATAACGGACTCTTAATTTGGTTGCAAATTTCTATGCAGCAAGCAGTTGTTGCTGAGGTAATAAAGTCCGGACGAAAAATGGGGAAAGGAAGATGCCCTCTAATGTATGAATGGCATGAAAAAAAATACTGGGGTGCTGCTCATGGGCTGGCTGGGATAATGCATGTACTTATGGACATGGAACTGAAAGCAGACGAGGCCGAGGATGTGAAGGCCACACTGCGTTACATGATTCGAAATCGTTTTCCCAGTGGAAATTACCCCTCAAGTGAAGGAAGTGAATCTGACCGACTTGTACATTGGTGCCATGGTGCTCCAGGTGTTGCCCTTACTCTAATCAAAGCAGCTAAGGTATGGAATACTAATTGTGATACTTTTTTGTAGTTGCAGTAACAGAGTACTCTTGATGGTAATTCTAATGGTTACAGTAACTCCTTGCTAACACATGAGAGGAAATCCCAACGTGAGCCTTGGAATGACTTTCTGATATGTTAGGTTGCACACATTAGGAGGGGATTTTGATTGTTATGACAAGCCTATATCACAATACTCTCCTCTTCATTACAAAGTTAACAGGAAGATCCAATTATATTACGCTGTAGCTGAAAGTTGGACTTTGCTTAGGATGGTGCAAGTCACTGCCTAATCGTTGTGGATGTTTCACTTTGATCCTTAAATCCCCTGCACCATACTCTCTGAATCATCGGCTCATCTGTTATAAATTTTCAGGTTTTCAGCAGTGACGAGTTTCTTCAGGCAGCTGCAGAAGCGGCTGAGGTGGTTTGGAATCAGGGCCTACTAAAACGGGTTGGAGTTTGTCATGGTGTCAGTGGGAATTCCTATGTATTTCTTTCACTATATCGTTTGACAGGTAAAGTGGAGTACTTGTACAAGGCGAAGGCGTTTGCATGCTTTCTGCATGCTAGAGCTCAAACACTTATATCAGAGGGAGTTATGCATGGAGGTGATCGGCCGTACTCACTGTTTGAAGGAATTGGAGGAATGGCTTACCTCTTTCTCGACATGATAGAACCAAAGGAAACGAGATTCCCTGCATATGAACTCTAGTTTTGTACATACAGAATATGCTGTAGAATCAGTCATGTAAATATTTTACCTAATGTGTATTACCTTGTGTTTGTACTGGAAGTGATGGTTTCTGTTTGGAAGGACGGGCACATGAATAAAGTTGGCTTTCCTGCACCTCAAATCTAGGTAGATTCCCTAACTTATTTATTTCCTTAAGAAAATATTAAATACTAGTTCTAGTTTTGTCCCAAATATGAACTTGTCATGGGTAAAGTATTAATGCTATATCCTATAAATTCCCCTCTTCCAAATATGCAAATTAAAGCCCTAATGTAGATGTATATTATTTGACTCCTTAATTAACTCTTTAATTTTTCAATCATTTTTATCTAGCGAGTTTATTATCGTTTTGTTGGATTTTCGTTTTATTCTTTCAACATTATTAGCTTCAGTAATTTAATTCTTTACTCTTCATCAATCACGCCTAGGAATTAGAAATAGAAATACGTGTTGCAATCGAAATCTTCATTTTTAAGCCTCGTAAAATCGATCGATCGATGCAAAATGTTTGGTCCACTCTAGAGCTACTCCCTTAATGTGATATTAGGATGGTGACAATCTCAATAGAGTGTCACAAATTGCATCTTCTCAAATTTGAATTGTACCATTTTAATTCACGTACTTTGTTTTCTTGATAGTCTCATCAGGCTTACCCCAACAGTATTTTATCTTTTTCTCTCTACATGGTGAAAAATTGCTCCGCGGTAGTGTCAAATACAGTTACTTCTTGTACTTATCCTACTAGCTTCTACAAAAAAAAAAATGGTTAAATCTCATCCTCCACATAGTTCTAAAGATTTTTCTATATATATGTTCAACTAGTACACCGTCAACATTTTGTTAGTGTCACCGAACAGAAACAATAGTAGACAGAAAAAACACAAAGCAGAAAGATGGGAGAGCGTTACTACCCTAACGAAATGCCTGAAAATTCATTTCAAGAAATGGCTCCTCCTGAAAATGCAAAAGACTCACTCTCCAACCTTCTTTCTCTTCCCTATGACACTATTTCCAAAAGACTCTACGAAGATGCTCTTAACCTCAAAGATGAAGTATTTATTTTTATTTTTCTTCTTGTATTTATTATGGGGTTTTTGCAACTGAATTATTTAATTTTAATGTGTTAATTTGCTTCCTATATATAGGTTGTGAGGGAGACATGGGCAGCTAAAGGAAGACGTGTATATGACTATACACTCTACACTGGTACTCTAGGGACTGCCTATCTACTATTTAAATCATACCAAGTTACAGAGAACAAGGATGATCTATCTCTTTGCTCTGAAATAATTCAGGCTTGTGACGCTGTTTGCCATGGTTCCGGGTATATTCCGAAGCAAGTTGATGTCGATTATATAATTTCTCACTAGCTGTTTATGTTAAGTACAATATATTAAAAATAAAAATAAAATAGAACTATGATAAAAGAAGAAAAAGCTTCTCTATCATTAGAAATTGTTTAGAATTTTTTATTTTTTTAGTGACATATAAATCTCAGACGACTAAGATTACAAGGCAACATGAAGACTAATTAAAATGTAATTCCAATGTCACATATCAAGATTTTTCTTTTTATTATGCCCTAGTTTTCTTTAAGTTGCCCCAAATAAAAGGAAAAAATAAATTACCCTTCTCTAAATTAAAGAATCCCTTATTTCATTTACTTAAGCTGGCTTGAATTCTGGGCTTCCCTATTTTTGTTAAAATTGGAACTTGAGTTAGGGTAGTCGCAATTTAATTAATCCAATTTATTTTTCAACTTCTTACTGCTTAATTCATAATACGTTAGCAAGAAACTGAATTATCTTTGGATGACACAAACATGACTAATAATATGTCTTCTCTCATGATTATATTAATTTGTGTAGAATTTTGGAGAGGAAAAAGAACTTAGAATTATTATTGGTGTATGCAGACCACCTACATTTGTAACGGGTCATGCTGGTATTTATGCTCTTGGTGCTGTTGCTGCAAAGCTTAGTGGTGATGATCACTTACATGCTGATTTTCTCATCAAATTCAAGGAGGTACTCCAGTCTCTCCTCCTCCTTGCTCCTTTCAAATTTGATAATGAGATTCAGTTACGATTTAAATTTGGTATTTTGGTCATGGTACTAGGAAATGGAATCTTAAAATGGTGTCTAATATCTCCACAAAGCGTAAGAGTATTCATATTACAAATCTTACTAGCTGAACTACTAGTTTTTTCATCAGAAGCTTGTGATTTAGTTTTTGACTTAGCAAGTAGAAGAAACCAATTCTAATTATTGGTATGAAAAACAGAGAAACTGATTCAGTAAAGTGGGCGGGTTCAAAACCAAACCGAAACCGAAAACCGAATCGAAACCGGAGCTTAATGGCTTATTGGTATCCGATTTGGTATCGGATTAGCGTTTTAACGAACGGGGAACGGATTGAAATTTTTTTATTAACGGCTTATTGGTTTGGGGGTGGATTATTCAATTTTCTTAACAGATAATTCGTTAACCCGTTAAGTATATATATATATGGATTTGGACAACTAGTGCAATCTGGCTGGAAAGAGCTATGATGACGTCCAGTGGCTGGATTTGTAGGGACTATTTCTGCGGAAGTATATTTTTTAAGCTTGCAGAAATAAGAAGATTTCGCAGTAGTAAATGCGAATCGCAGTGGATTTGTATATTAGAATGACTTAAGTGGTTAACATATTTGTTAATGGCCAATTTTAGTACAATTAAATGTGTGCGCTTTGCTTTTTTGTTGTTTTTATATTTTTATCCGTTAACTTTCTATTTCCTTTTGCCCTTTCTTCTGCTCCTTTTTTCCGGATCCAAGTGTCAGTTCATTGTCTGTATCCCAACAATATAACGTATTAGTCTAACATCTCCTAGTCGGTGTGCAATTGGTTCCAAGCTAAACCTCTTCTATTTGCAACAAAACTAATACAAAACAATTAATGCACGTAATATAGATTGAATGAGGCCGATAAGCTACCCGATAACCGCCTGATAAGAGCTAAGCCGATATCAATCCGCCCGATATCTTATCGGGTGGCTAGCGGATTAATACATTTAAAAGCCGATAACCGATAAGCCAAACCGTTAAGAGTAAATAACTGCCCAATCCGCCTGATAAGCAGCACTAAAGTGGGCTACAGTAACGGTTCGGTGTTATTATGTTAACAGAAAATGGGTCGGCGGTATGTTAACGAATTGGTCCATTACATAAACAAGACTTCATAAGTTAAGGCCATTGAAAATGGAACAAAAACTAGTCCGTCGAAAAGAGATGCACCTATATTGAAAAGACAATTATCTCACTTCCAAACATATTTGGACGGGATTAGACATATGACGGCCGATATTGTGTGTTTAATAATGTATAATATTTATACATTATGTTGTTATTCCTTTCAAATTTAACGTTTGTTGACATTTTAGTGCTCTTTCACATATATCTATTCTCCGAGTCACATATATATATTCTCCGAATAGAATAAAAGATAGTATTGGCGCTCGCTCGTCTTTTTTCCTAACTAATTTGTCATGCCATTTTGATTGTTTCCAGATTAAACTTCCAATAGAGCTTCCAAATGACTTGTTCTATGGCAGAGCAGGGTACTTGTGGGCATGTTCTTTCTTAAATAAACATCTTGGTAAAGGCACCATATCCCTCTCCCATATGGTAAGAAAGAACTTTAAATTAACTACTCAATACCTTAATTAACAAATACAAAAGTGCATCCTAAACTTGGTCTGCTAAATTTTTGTTCTCAGAGAGCAGTTGTGAATGAACTCATCAAGTCAGGTAGAAGACTGTCCAAGTTAGAAAATCTGAAATCGCCTTTAATGTACGAGTCGAACGGGAAAAGGTACTGGGGAACTGCTCATGGATTAGCTGGTGTTGTACACGTTCTACTGGACATGGAACTCAAACCAGATGAGATTGAAGATGTTAAAGGTACGCTACGCTACATGATCAAGAATCAGTTCGAAAGTGGAAATTATCGTACAAGTGAAGGAGATGAATCAGATGATCTTGTCCATTGGTGTCATGGTGCTCCTGGTGTTGCTCTTGCCCTTGCAAAAGCAGCTAAGGTATGTGTATTAGGGGGGAAAAAAGCACAACTTCTGTCACATAGCTGCAATTATTAAATTTACACACTTTGACATTAAATTTTTTGGTCTCAGTAACTTAACTTTATGCAATCATCACAGAACTATTTTTTATCACCTTATAATAATAACTGAACTCTGTTTGAACTGCTCGAAAAATAAAAGTGCCGGAAGGTCAAGTTATTGGCATGGCAATTGTTTTTGTTTTATTTAAGTGTTTTTAAAAAAAATGGTCTTTTGTTATATAAATATTGGTGGCCCTTGTTTTACACAAGGTTTCGCATTTTTATCTCGTGAGTTAAAGATATGGCCTTTTTTGTAATATGTATTTTTTTGAATCATTCACACATTGTTCATTTACTTTAACGTGGCAAGGAATCGTTTGTGACTTTTTATAATAATGGGTTAAATTTAGCTACTTTAATAAGATTTAAAAAAGAATAAATTTGCTATTTTATTGTTATAGTGAGTAGAGGTTAGGGAGCATGATTGAAATGTTAGAGTAGGTACAGTTGAGTCTTCAACGACAATTTTGTTTACAGGTTTTAGGTGATGAGGAGTTTGAGAAAGCAGCTATAGAAGCAGGGGAAGTAGTGTGGAGACGAGGTTTACTTAAACGAATTGGGTTGTGTCATGGAATAAGTGGGAATGCCTATGTCTTTCTTTCACTATACAGGCTAACAGGTAAAGAGGAGTACTTGTACAAGGCAAAAGCATTTGCTTGCTTTCTCCATGATAGAGCTCATACTTTTATCTCTGAGGGTATTATGCATCAGGGCGATCATCCCTTCTCCTTGTATGAAGGCATTGGAGGAATGGCTTATCTATTTCTAGATCTTGTTGAACCATCTGAGTCTAAGTTCCCTGGCTATGAACTTTAGGATGAAAACAAACTAGATATGACTGTGTGTGTGAATGTTTTTTGTGTTTCTAGTGGTGTGTTAAAACTAAACAAGAACGATGTAGTCGTTCATGTATATAGTCGTTTTGCTTTCTGTTTAACAGATTTCGCTCCGCTCTGTGTTCTTATTTTGCAACACTACGATGTTTATGGCCTCGGGTTAGACTCTGTTAAGACAAGGTAACGAGTCTCCCACAGGGAAATAAATAAGTCATGGGGTTGCCACAATTATTGGGTTCTTGCCCTGAGACAAGATCACAATAACTGATAAGCTGATGAATGAAACAGAACAAAAAAGCGTGAGTTGGAACTGCCGCTTTGACTGCTAATTCAGAGTGGCTAAGGGCTTGGTGGTTGAGTGGCCGTAAACTGAGTAATCTTTTTGAGTTGGACTTCTATGTACGAGGTAAAAAGTATTTGCATAATAATGTCACCTAGAAGGTGCAAGTAATTCAATGTATAAAGAATCGATTGGTGACAACAAATAAACGATAAGTGAGTGATAGGCTACTTGTTGCGATAGGTAAATTATATTTCTACAAGTATGCCCAGAGAGGGATTGTTGGTCTCTTTGCACAAAAGCAAGCACAACTTTATTTATGTATGAAGAAGCGATTGGTGACGTCAAAAAAATTGCATTTGCATGTTAGACGAACATATCGTTGCCTTCGTTCTGATTTTGCATCAACGACCACAAGGCAAACACCCCTTGCTTACGTGTCAAGAGAAGTTTTTTTTGGGTCCCTTTTTAATCAAATTGGAGTATGTTCGATCATACTACAAAGAGACAGAAAAGAGGAGGAGAAAGGAGAGGAGACTGGAGAGTGCCCGACAATCATAATGTCGAAGTAATGAATCGACAGAAAACTTACATACATATATCTCTACATTTACCAATGTATTCACAAGTATACTGACAACAGTAACCCCACTCACTTCGAGCTCCATTGACTTTATGTATACACAACCAGCTTGAAGTTGAATGAATTCTCAAAGAATTTCGTTTCAATTCAATAAACCTTCACAATTCTCAACTCTACAATTGCCGATTACAGAAAAACCATCGGTTTCTAACCAAGGTGTATCTTTTCTTTTTTTTTTTGTTCTCTATTATCCCATATCCAGATAATCTATCCCCCCCCCCAACCCCCAACCT
>MU784342.1:70110-82686 GCA_026770625.1 Nicotiana glauca
GGTGCAGAAAAACGAAAAAACATAAAAGTGAAGTTGGAGGGGGTTGGCGCTTAGATATGATGGTAGGTGGAGTTTTTGGAAAATATTTTCCTAACTTTTTCAAGGTAAGGCATTTTCCCTCAATTTCAGAATATGTAATATTTAGGAAAATATTTTGCAAAGTATTTTATGCAATCAAATAATGGAAAATGAGAAAATATTTTTCGAAAAATATTTTCGTCATACCAAACACACCTTAACAAGTTTCTGTTTGATAGGAATAATTTACCCATGTGTTTTTAAACTCGCAAAAGATCTTCTAATCGAGGGAAGGTTTGAAAAAAGACGTAATATATACGGAGACACCTAAAATTGGCACGATCTTTCACTTAGACACTTAAACTATGCCTCTTTCCAATTAGACACGTTTCTTAGGCAATTCTCCTACCAATTAGATACGTTTTTTGTTGGCTTATTAATTATTGTGTAGGGATTTGCTGCAACTTTGAATGAAGTTTTACCCAATGCTGAATTTAGAATGTGTGCCAGGCATATCTGGTCTAATTGGCATAGAAAATGGAAAGGAGAGGAAAGGAGAAAACAGTTTTGGAGGTGCTCTAAATCTAGTTATAAAGTTAAGATTATTTGTAAGGATATTTGTAGGGATTTGTTATATTATACAAAGAAGTCATGGGTTAGAGCCTACTTTAAGTGTCTAATTGGTATGAGAATTGCCTAAAAACGTGTCTAATTGGAAAGAGGCTTAGTTTAAGTGTCTAAGTGAAAGATCGTGCCAACTTTAGATGTCTCCGTATGTATTACGCCTTGAAAAAATTATACTAGGTATTACTGAAAACAATAAAGAATAGTCGAGTTACTGTTTAATTAGTACAGTAGTATTTCTTTTATCTACAGAAAAGAAAACATGTAAAAATTTATAAACTCAAGCGAGAAGGGACATCTTTCAACAACAGAATGGCAAACACATAAATCGGTTTTTTCTTTACCAGAATTGGTGGTGCTTCTAGGTGGGAGTGGGTGGGTGAAACACGCACACCGCTAATAATCCAGAGTTACAACTGTTTGACCAAAAGTTATCGAAACATTTTTGATTAAATCAATTAGAGAAGACGAAGAGGTAAATTTCAGCTAAATATAATGAAATCTAGATTGAAAGATATAAAGGATAAGCGCAATGGATAATGTTTCTTAATACCAAGAAATTGAACGATTAAGCATCAATATGATAACTTTGAATATAGAAAGAAATTGTAATTAATATTCTTGCTTTTCAGTGAAGTGTCAAAGAAAAAAAATCCCCTTTTATGGAGCCTTCTCCTTCTATTTATAAGGGACAATTCCCTCCTGAACCCTAAAAGATATAACAAAAAAGAATATTCTGAAGTGTATTCTGACGGCCTCGTGCTGCACCTACATTACTCCCAATGTCGTACGTTCTCCAACGGCTACCAGTCATCGCCTTCCTCAACGATCAAAGGATGTTGTCAGTTAGTCCCTCCGCTTATCGAGGTTGCAGCTTAATGCAACCTCGATAGGCGGACATTACCCACATCTGCGGAGAAATTTGCCTTATGAATCGTAATGGTATGACCAACAACGGAAGGTTAGCGTGCTCAACAATATCCTAGGCAGTATGTCTCGTCGGGAAATGACGTCACGTCCACGTGCGTCATCATTATGCATATTTTAAAGGCAGAGGCTGATGGTTTGTCGCTTCGATTTTGGTTCCATCTTGCAGCCTTACGTTTCGATTCCGGCGCCACCCAATCCTATAAGTAGGTGGAGGCTTTGTTTTTTCAAAAACTCTTGGCTATTTCTTCGTTGGTTATTCCTTACCTTCTCTCCTGCTTTTTCTCTAGCAATCTTCTTGGCTTTCTCTCCGTTTGCCGTTCTTGGCTTTATCTATTATGTTAACACATTCCTTGCCATAGATATGACTAAATCACATCGATCTTCTGAGGGGGTTTCTGACGCTACCCTGTTGTCCGTGGCGCCCCCACTAGCGATGAGGACGTGACGGTGGAGGAGGGGGATAGTTTTCCCACCGTGGAAGAGTTGCTGATGAGGCACCCCATGTCTGGCACCGACTTCCTTAAAGAGCCTCCTCCCACTCCTGCTCTGGTGATATCTGAAACTGAGCAGGTCTATATCAATGCCCTTCGTGCTAAATACAACATCACCTCTCATATTGAAATGGTTCATGTGGGAGGGGATTTCATGGAGGTTCACAAATCGGGGTACTGTGTTTTTTACGAGTACCCCTTTGTGATTGGTTATTCCTTCCCTTTAATTCTGTTGGCAGAAGAATTCTGCCGGTTCTATCAGATTTGCCCAGCACATCTTTCTCCGTACACATACAAGATACTTTTGGTGCTGACAAAATACGTGGAGCTCGTAGGGTGCGAAGTTACCGTTCACCACCTCCTACATTTGTTTTCTCCTAGCTTTCACAGGGGCACAATGGTGCACTTAAGACATCATGGGACAAAGGGATTGGTGGTCGGAACTGACGAATGAGCGAATCGTAAATTCTGGCACAAGTACTTCTTTGTCAGAACGGAACACATTATATCTGATCCCGCCAAATTTTCAGAATGGTGGAATAAGAATCGTAGGTGTTGCAACTTATTTATTCTTTCCTTTTTTCTCTTATACAGCTTAGCGTTTACTTACGGCTCTTTTTTGCAGCTATGGGGTGTCCACCCCGTCCTATTGCTGGTATAAGGGATTGGGTAGCCCGTTTGTTGCTTCAGGCAGTGGAGACTCGAGACTGGCCAGCTTTTGTCAAACTCTACGGGCCGAAGGTTCCGTTTGGTGAGTGTCTATATCTATGTCGTTACCTGGCCATTTATTGTCATCTACTTGATATGACTCTCTGTGATGACAGGTCGTGGCGCTTCAAGGCGTAGGGCTCCCGTCCCTACATTTCGACAGGCCGTCGCTACTGCAGGAATGCAATTTACTCTGAGTGAGTCCTTCCGAGAGGGTCGTGCTCAATCGATAAAGGTGGGGGATTCTTCTCACGATATGTTCATAAAGGAAGAGACCTCTTCCTTACCGATCCATCACCTTGTGGACAAGTCCTCTAACGGGGACGAATCGTTACTTAGGAAAATAAGAAGGGTGGAGCTTAGGAAGGGCATAGCCGTTGATATTGATAAGAGTAGGACGGGTGCGTCACAGACGGCACCAATGCCCACCTTTATGGCCGACGCCATCTTGGCGGAGAGGTCTCCCCAAACAGAAAGGGATTACCAAGGAGGTGGTTCCGTGCGCTCCGTTGAGGGCAGTGCATCATCTAACATCGGAGGGGGACTACGCATCGAGGGCGAAGGATCGGGCTCGGATGTCGACCCGGAGGATGTTCGTGAGTTTTTGGAACGTCACACTCACGTAGAGGTCAGAGTGAAGGGTTCTGATCGACGTATAGTTGTCCCTAGGGACTATAACTTGTTGTCGAACTGTGATCAGGTGGTATCTACTTTAGCCCCTTTATGTGCTTCCCTTGAGAACGAGGCGCTTAGAGCGATGAGTGATATGGAGTTGTCTCGGAATGTCTCCGACATGTCCTTGCGGGTATATATCTTTCTCTTCCCTTTCGTCGTTGGGTTTGTGTAATTATTTTTGGCCTGTCCTTTTGTTTTAACTTTACTTGTTGTGCCAGAACTTTATCATGGAGATCGAGCACGAGCACCGGGAAAGGAGGAGGACGACCATCTATGGAAAGATGTCTTCTAAATATCCAGAATATCGCACCAAGCATCATGCGATGACCGACATCTACAATCAGGATCCCGACATCCAACTGTTCCGCGAAGGGCTCAAACAGAGAGAGGATCAATTGGCACGTAAGGTTGAGGAATTAAGGGAGCGAGACGAGGACCTTATGAAGGCCATCGCCCATAACGTGAGCTCGAGGCATCCCTTAAAGTAAATAAATATGAACTTGAGCTAAGTAGGGGGTAATGGTCGAGAATGCCGACCCACAAACAAAGGTGGCCAATTTAACTGTTAAACTGGATACGAAGATGGCAGAGATCAATGATCTTAAGGGTGAATTGAGTGTGAGTGCCGATACATTGGCAACTGTTATTTCTAAGGCGGCGCTTTTGGAAGATGCCCTTTGTGTTTGTAGGTCAGAGCGGACCAAGGAGAAGGACGCGCCCGCGCTTAAGATAGCGGGGCTTGAGGGGCGTGTTCAGGAGTTGAAGGCGGATCTATCTGTGCTAAATGAACAAGTGGCATCACTAAGAACGGAGGACGTACGTCGACGATCACAACATTCTACGTCTTGTGCTTCGGTCGATCCTGTCATGCCTCGTCGTTTGTATGAGTTGTGGGTTCACATTGAGGCCTAGATTGATATGTACAAGGCTCTTAATACTAACGGGAGGGCGTCTGAAGTAGAACTTCAGGATATGAGTGCCAAAGCCCATGCAGCTCGTGAGGCATGCAGATACGACCCTCTTACACCTGACGGGGATGATATCAACTCTGATGATGCGAACTGTCTTGCCTCTGACTCTTTGTACGAAGATGTGTATGCCACCGGGAATGATGTGTAGTTTTTGGTTTGTACTTAGTTTTGCTTCGCGACTTTTGTAAGGGCGTCTTTGAGCCCTTTGTAAAGACAGGTGCTTGTAATATTTTTGTTGTAATGAAAAATTGTTTTGTCGATTCGGTGGTAATCTTTGCTGCATTTATGATACTCTGGGTCTTTGTCGAAATATTAAGACCATTTTGCTTCGAGTGAGGTCGAACCCTTTACTTCGACCATGGCCTTAGCCATTGGGATGTTACTTTCGAGCTAGTGTCGAAGTAGTATCCCGTCGTGGTTCGAGTGATGTCGAACTCTTTACTTTGATGATGGCCTTAGCCATTGGAATGTTACTTTCAAGCTGGTGTCGAAGTAGTATCCCATCATGGTTTGAGTTATTTCGAACCCTTTGCTTCGATGATGGCCTTAGCCATTGGGATATTACTTTCGAGCCGGTGTCGAAGTATTCTCCCTTCGTGGTTCGAGTGATGTCGAACCCTTTACTTCGATGATGGCCTTAGCCATTGGGATGTTACTTCGAGCTGGTATCGAAGTAGTATCTTGTCGTGGTTCGAGTGATATCGAACCCTTTACTTCGATGATGGCCTTAGCCATTGGGATGTTACTTTCGAGCTGGTGTCGAAGTAGTATCCCGTCATGGTTCGAGTGATGTCGAACCCTTTACTTCGATGATGGCTTTAGCCATTGGGATACTATTTTCGAGCTGGTGTCGAAGTAGTCTCCCGTCGTGGTTCGAGTGATGTCGAACCCCTTACTTCGATGATGGCCTTAGCCATTGCATTTGCTGGAGTGTCGCATATGTTGATTTTATTCATGCACTGGAGATTTGACTATGTTCCTGTCAGAAATATATGTTGACTTAGTTCATACATTGGAGATTTGATTATATTCCCGTCGGAAATACATGTTGACTTCGTACAGACAATGGAGATTTGACTATCTATACCTAGTCCCTTCATTGTTCGGCCTGGAGATGACGCAGCAGGCGGGGGCAATGAACAATACTTCGGACCTCAAGACGTCTCCCTTGCTGCCTTATTAAAAACCTCACCGAGAAAACCCGATTGGTACAAAACCCGGGTGAGGGAAAAAGAGTACGACGTAGGCGACGCCTCTTTTCAGAAGTGGAAGTATTTGAGATGAGCGACATTCTAGTTGTTTTGGAGTAGTTTTCCTTCCATTGTCTCTAATTGGAATGCTCATTTGTTTGCTATTGTCGTGATTTTGTATGGCCCGACCTAGTTTGTTCCCAGTTTTCCGTCATTTGGGTCTTTCACTGCTTGTGTTTTAGCTTTGACAACATAGTCCCCGACTTTGAGTGGTCGTACTTTGGCCTTCTTGTTATAGTACCTTTCTTCTTGTTGCTTTTGGAATATCATTCTTACGTGAGTCATATCTCTTCTCTCTTCGACTTCATCCAGGTCTCGTAATTTGCTTTCATCGTTACTTGATCCACTCTCGTTGGAGTGTCTCAGGCTAGGTTCTCCGACTTTGATGGGTATAATGGCGTCAGTCCCATAGACTAATGAATATGGCATCTCGTCTGCGCTGGTTTTTGGCATGGTGTGGTATGCCCATAGTACTTCTGGTAGCTGTTCGGAACATAGCCCCTTGGCGCCCTCGAGCTTCTTTTTCAATATATTTAATATCATTTTGTTGGAGGATTCGTCTTGGCCATTTCCGACGGGATGATATGGTGTGGAGAGTATTAGCTTGATGTGCCATTTTTCAAAAAACTCGGTTGTTTTCTTCCCGACGAACTGAGGTCCATTGTCGCAGCTGATTTCTTTGGGAATGCCGAAGCGGCATATTTTATTTTTCCACATGAACGTGATAACTTCTTGCTCACGTATTTGAGTGTATGCACCTGCTTCCACCCATTTAGAGAAATAGTCAGTTAAAACCAAAAGGAAGCGCACCTTACCTCGCCCTGCTGGGAGGGGTCCGACAATATCCATTCCCCACTTTATGAATGGCCATGGAAAAGTGACGGAATGCAGAAATTCTCTTGCTTGGTGTATAATAGGCGCGTAGTTTTGGCACTGCTCACATTTCCAGACGTAATTCACGGGTTTTTTTTCATGGAAGGCTAGTAGTATCATGCGCGGATGAGGCATCTGACGAGGGCACGGTTTCCCGAATAGGCACCGCAGTGACCCTCGTGTACTTCTTCTAGTACCCTCATTGTTTGATATGGCCCAAGGAATTTGGCCAGGGGACCACCGAACGTCCTTTTGTAAAGATCATAGTTCATAAGGTTGTACCTGGCCGCCTGTATTCGGAGCTCTTTGGCTTCTTTCTTATCTTGTGGGAGCGTTCCTTCCTGCAAATATGTTATGATACGGTTGCACCAGACCCAAGTTAAATTTATAGAGTGTACCTCGACCTGGTCTATCGAGGAATAGAGAAGGGTGATCATATTTTCTTTGCTTATATTTCTAGTGGCTGCCGCTAGCTTGGCGAGACCATCCGGTATCTGGTCGAGGCGGCATCATTGAATTCTGGTAGTAGTTTATGAATTTCCAACTGGTACTTTTGCAATCTTTGTTCTTTGATTTGGAAAGTCCCAATGACTTGATTCACCATGAGTAGAGAGTCGCAATGGAGGACGAGTCGTCAAGCGCCATATTTGAGGGCTAATTTAAATCCTGCAATCACAACTTCATACTCGGCCTCGTTGTTAGTCATCTCGGGGCACCATATGGATTGGAGAATCACTTTGCCTATAGGACTTCGAAGACGAATCCTAGTCCCTATCCCGACGCGTTAGATGCACCATTGATGCAGAGGACCCAGAGGTCGGATCGTGCGAAAGTGCTGAGTGACTCCTGCTTCGCTTCGGGCAATATTTTCGCGATGAAATCGACAACGAAATTGGCGAGCACTTGCGGCTTTATCGCAGTTCTTGGTTGATATGTTATATCGTGCTTGCTTAATTCTATGGCCTATTTGGCCAACCTACCCGATAGTTCGGGTTTGTGTAGGATGCCCCTGAGGGGGAAGGTCGTCACCACCTTTATGGGGTGACACTGAAAATATGGTCTAAGCTTTCGTGAAGCTATGACTAATGCCAAGGCTAATTTCTGAAGGTGGGGTACCTTGTTTCGGCATCAATTAAGATTTTGCTGATATAATAAATTGGAGATTGCGTACCTTTATTTTCGCGGACCAAAACTGCACTTACCGCAACTTCGAAGACTACTAGGTACACCAGGAGGCATTCACCCGGATCTGCCTTGACGAGTAATGACGGCGAGGACAGGTACGCTTTCTGTTTTCTTAATGCGTCGACGCATTCTGAATTCCACTGTAGTTCGTGGTCCTTCCTTAATACATTGTAAAATTTATGGCACCTATCTGATGATTGTGAGATTAACCTTGACAGGGCGGCTATTCGTCTTGTCAATTTTTGTACCTGCTTTTTACTAGTTAATGTCTCGGTATTCTTTCGATGGACTTGATCTGATTTGGGTTGACCTCGATGCCTCTTTATAATACCAAAAAGCCGAGGAACTTACCCGAGGTTACGTCGAAGGTGCATTTATCGAGATTCAGTTTCATTCCGTATTGCCTCAATATTCCAAAGGCTTCCTTCAGATGATCAATGTGATCTTCCTTTCTTTTCGATTTCACTAGTATGTCGTCGATGTAGACCTCCATAGACTTTTCGAGTTGTTCTTTAAACATTTTGCTGACTAACCTTTGGTATGTTTCCCCCGCGTTCTTGAGTCCGAACGGCATAACTCTATAGTAGTACGTTCCCCGGTGAGTGATAAGAGTGGTATTTTCATGGTCTTCTTCTGCTATTAGAATTTGGTTGTAACCAGAATAGGCATCTAAGAAGCTCAATAATTTGTGCCCCGCCGTTGCATCGATGTGTGGTAACGGAAAGGAATCTTTTGGTCATTCTTTGTTTAGGTCGGTGAAGTCGACACTCATCCGCCACTTCCCGTTTTTCTTTTTCACCATGACCACATGGCGACCCACTGAGGATACTTTGATTCTAAAATGGAACCATTAGTGAGCAGCTTATCGACTTCTTCGCTCACTGCATCGTTGACTGCGGCGTTGAACTTCCTCTTTATTACCGCACATGCGGATAAAGCGGGTCAACATTCATCCTGTGCGTGGCGATGTCACTTGAGATTCCCGGCATATCTGAAAGGGAGAAGGTAAATAGATCGGCATTGCTAGTAAAGAATTCATGGAACTTACTTGGTTCGGAGAGGTTATGCCCGATATAAGCTTTTTTCGTGCTGTCGTTGTTGTCCAATTAAAGGGATCGAGGTCCTCTATGGTTGCCTTGCAGGCTTCTGCGATGTCTTGGTCTTTGATGGCCTCTATTTTTATGTCAGGTTTGGCTCCCGATATGGCTGATTGCTATGCTTCCGCACTTGCTCCCTTTAGTTGTTGGACATGTGTGTAATCTTGGGCGATTCGGTAGTATTCTTGGGTGATACGTGGCTCGCCCAGGATGCTGAATATTCCCCACAGAGTAGGAAACTTGATTACTTGACAGAAACTTGATGGGATGGCTCGTATGGCGTGCATCCATGGGCATCCTATAATAGCGTTGTAGGCTATTTTCTGGTTTGTGACGTGAGACATCGTTACCAGAGTGACTCCTCCGGCTAGAACGGGTAGCACTATCTCTCCAGAGGTTCCTTCCACTGCATTATTAAAACCCGTTAGTATTATGCAGCGCAATATTATTTTATCCTCGAGTCTCATCTGTATGAGGACTCGTGGGTGAATAATACACGCACCCATTTCCTAATATACCATTATTCTTTTTACATCAGTATTCGCAACACGTAAAGTTATAAACAGAGCATCATTGTGAGGGAAAGAAAAATCGTTGGTGTCTGACTTATCGAAGATGATACTATCTTCGAGGTCGTCGTACCGTTCGTGAGCGACTATCCGCTTGAGTTTGTATGTAGTAGTGAATTTTACCTGGTTGATCACCGTATCATCGCCGTTGCCGATGATCAACTGTATGGTACGAGCAGTTGAAGGTGGTTTTGGGATTCCTTGAGGTTGGTCGCACCCACGAGTGAAGTTAACCCGTCCTCGATCGCTCAATAGTTCCTTTAAGTGTCCCTAGTTTAGCATTCTTACTACTTCCTATCGTAGGCCTATGCAGTCCTCGGTCTTATGCCCTTTTTCCTGATGGAATTTGCACAAAACATTCGATCTCCGGGTGCTTGGATCGGATTTCATCTTTTGCGGCCACTGCACCTTTGTGTCAAGCTTTTCTAGTGCATACACTATTTTTGAAGGAGAAACATAAAAGTTATGACCAGATAATATTGGAGGCATACCTCTTTTGTATCGGTGTGGCGCGGTGTGTCGAGGAATGACATCTGCATGTCGAGGAGGAGGTGGGATGGATGTACGGATGTAGGGTTGATGCCTTTCTCAACTAAAACATGGTAGTTGATCCCTTCGGCCGTCGTTGCAAAAATCTCTCCTTGTTTCAGTTTGGACTGATGTTAGCCGTTGAATTGGACTATTTAGGTCGTCCTCATCTGCCCTTACTTCAGCATAATAGGCATTATGGATTTCTTCCCAAGTTGTGGGAGGATATTTCATGAGCCTACTTAGCAATTTTTTGGTTGCTTTCGATCTATTTCTATTTAGCCCATTTTGCACCGCCATCCCCTATGATACGTTTGGTAGGCTCATTCTTACCCTGTTGAATCTGGCTAGGAAGTCCCTGAGTCCTTTGCCTGTCGTCTGCCTAATGACGAAGATGTTGTTTACCCTGGCTTCTACCTTATTCGCTCCTACGTGAGCGGTGACGAATTCGTGTGCCATTTCTTCGAACATTGATATTGACCGTGCTGGTAGTTGGGAATGCCACGTCAGCGCTCCCCCTGTCAGGGTTTCGCCGAATTTTTTCAGCAGCACCGATGACACCTGTTCTTTTGACAGATCGTTGCCTTTTACGGTTATGGCGTAGTGGATTGTGTGATCTTTCGGGTTCGTAGTACCATTATATATTTTCAAGTATGGTGGCATTTTGAAGGTTTTTGGGATAGAGTGGGGGGCTGCTCCTTTACTGTATGGTTGCTCGTTTTGATAGCAACTTCGGAGCGCCCGGTATTTTATCGACACTTTCTTGATGCTCCTTCATCTGATCACGGAGCGTTTTGTTCTCATTTTCTTTAAGATGGCTGCAAGTGTATCGTGACCTGCATCAACGACAATATGAGTGTTGCATGTGCGTGGAGTTTCTTGCTCACCGGCGATAGTTGCAATGTCTGCATATATTGTGTCTCAGATATCCCTTTGAACAGGTTTGTCGAGTATGTTAGTCAGAGTGATTGTCAACCACTCTTCCAACAGCGTTTTCATAGATGGTGGTGTTTCTCCTGCTGCGGATGTTGAGATTTTCCTCTCGCGTGAGGTAGTCACACTTTCATGCGGGAGGGGGAGGGGGGAGGGGGAGGTGAGGTATCTCCCTCAGGTGTAGCGCTTGGCATTGCGTTTTCGTTATCTTCCCTACCGACTTCATTGATGGAATCTAGAAGGTTGTTCGTGACACCTACTATTGCCTTTAATCTTGCGTCCCCCTTTCCTGCCATTATCGGTTTTTGCAAGGCTAAGATGAGGTGATTATCTATTTAAAGGATCCAGATGAAACTAAAATCTTAGCTAAAGAAATCCTCACAGACGGCGCCAAATTGTTTGACCAAAAGTTATCGAAACCTTTTTGATTAAATCAATTAGAGAAGATGAAGAGGTAAATTTCAGCTAAGTATAATGAAATATAGATTGAAAGATATAAAGGATGAGCGCAATAGATAATGTTTCTTAATACCACGAAATTGAACAATTAAGCATCGATATGATAACTTTGAATGTAGGAAGATATTGTAATGAATATTCTTGCTTTTCAGTCAAGTGTCAAAGAAAAAAAAAATCCCCTTTTACATAGCCTTCTCCTTCGATTTATAAGGGACAATCTCCTCTTGAACAATAAAAGATATAACAAAAAAGAATATTCCAAAGTATATTCTGACGGCCTCGTGCTGCACCTACATTACTACCAATGTCGTACGTTCTCCAGCTGCTACCAATCATCGCCGTCCTCAACGACCAAATGACGCTGTATCGTAGAGTCCCATCCCTCGTCAGTGGCCGTGGTCGTCCAAATTTGGACCCATACAACAACGTACATAGAATTTTAATCTATTAGATTCATCGTGTAATTGTGTCTACTATATATAATCTAAAGTCAGTAAGTTCAGAATTATTGTGATCTTATTATATGGGTAGATAATTCATTGGCCATCGTTGCTGATACACTATATTGCGGAATCATTTAATAGGATATATATGGAAAAAAATACATTTATTAGCTTTGGCATTATTAATCCTTTGTTTGGTAGTATTTTTCAACCCAGGGGCGGACCTAGAGCATATAATATGGGTTCTCGGGAACCTAGTAACTTTTGCGTAGATCCTGTATTTATATTAAGAAATTCACTAAATATTTGTAAATATATAATTGTGAACCCATTTATTATTGCATATTAATCTGAAATTACAGTAGTAACCCATATGCCTCAAATCCTGGATCCACCTTTGTTTTAACCTATGTATAACTATATCTGTATTTGTAATACACCCGTATTATTCTTATACATATCAAACCATGACATTATCAATACCATGCTTTTTTTTAATACATGGATAAGCATGTATAAGGACAGAGAACTACCATATCAAAACCTTTCCCAAAATCATTTCCAACACATGCGGATGGAGTTTTTGTAAACATATAATTTTTTAACAAAATTATGCAATGTATATATGTAAGCACGTGATTTTTGCCTTACATGAAAAAACTCCTAAAAATAGACAAAAAATAATTTTAATCGATTTTTAGGTATTTTTCTTTATTTAGTTACATTTCAAACATTTAAAAAAAAAACCATAGAAAAAAAAAGCCATAAAAATATCACATTTTAATTTCAAGCCACCTTAGGTTTAATTTGCATTTAGGAATT
>MU784344.1:0-13765 GCA_026770625.1 Nicotiana glauca
TATATATATATATATATATATATATGTGTGTGTGTGTGTGTGTGTTTATTTGAATTCACACTGTCCTTGTCGTTTATCTTAGCATCGGGCCTTAGTTACTAGTTAATGTTATTGCATGTCATTTATCTTTTAGTTGTTATGCTTTTGTTACTATTATGATTTCTACTGGAGTGACTAGTAAATTGTCTTCTTCTCTTTTCCTTTTTTTCTCTAAGCCGAGGGTCTTTCGGAAATATCTTCTCTGCTCTATCGGGGTAGGGGTAAGGTCTGCGTACGTATTACCCTTCCCAGACCCACTCTGTGGGATTTTACTATGTAGTTGTTGTTGTTGTTGTTGTTGTTGTTGTTGTTGTTGTTGTGTGTGTGTGTATATATATATATATATTTTTTTTTTATCTCATCAAACTATAAAGATGTATAATTTTGCTACATTACATTATATAAAACAGTTCATGTATCGAAAGAAAAAAATCTGTTATGAAATGGAGGATATTAAATACTAGGACTACCTTTTTAAGCAACTTGGTTCTTTCTTATTTGAATTGAATTAAATCTGTTATATGTATAAATATTTTACTGCCGTATTTGTTAATCATAAATTAATGCTAATCTTTTTTATTGTATTTTTAATAGCGTGCTATTAATGAAAGTATTGGTAAAATGAATAAATTATAATGTATTACCACTGGACTAGGAGGATGTTTGGATTAGCTTTTAGTCTGGTCAAATTAGCTTTTCAGCTCTTAGTTTTTTAAATATTCGACAAAGTTAAAAAGAAAATATTTAACATAAGTTAAAAAAATGCACATAAACAAGCAAAACACAATCAAAAGAAGCGAGATTCATATGAAAGTACCTTTGAAGTTAAGTTGAAAAAAAGGATTTGAAAATTAAATTGTATTTCGACATACGTTTTACTCACGAGAGAAACATTATTTATTCGAAAAGAGGGAAAAACCACTTTCTCAAATATTTTTTTGGACAAACGACTCCTAGAACCCGTTTGGACATAAGATATTTTTTTTTTCTTTTCGAAAACAACATTTTATCATAAAAATCTTAATTTTCATTTGAAGATGTATTGTGCAATTTTTCGAAAATTTGAAAAATTCCGAAAGCTGTTTTTCAAATTTTTTCACTTATCACTCATAAAACTTCAAAATCAACCCAAAATTATGTTCATATCCAAATACAACTCTAATTAACACCCCTCCAATGCACCAGCAGAAATATTGTCAACTACCAATTGAACACAATCTAACACTTTGATGGGAATTTACTTAGTTCTTTAGGCTAGAGTAATCTGCCATACAATGGGCTTTCAGTTACATACTTTTAAGTAATAATGTAATATTCATTTGACTGCAATACCCTCTTATGAAAAATATGAATGTGAAAGTCGGTTTAAAGAGAACTTAGAGTGTTTGGCTAAGATTATAAACTGATCAAACCAGCTTATAAGTATTTTTCGTCTTATTTACGCGTTTAGTAAAGCTAAAAGTACTTATAAATCAAGTGCTTATAAGTCAAAAGTCATAAGTTGGTCACCCCAACTTATTAATTTTTAGTTTATAAGAATTTTAAGTTTGATCAAAATTTTTACTATTTTATCCCTAAAATATTCATTTTTAGAACAAAACTACTACATCAATGCTCACTGCCTCACGTATTTTTTTAACCAAAACACTCCCCCTCCCCCCCTCCAAATCTACAATTTTCATTGACTATTTAAGGTAAGCAAATTATCTAGTCCTTTGCATATTTGTATTTATGTGATTGTGTATAATTTTTGAACTGTACTATAATAAATGAAAACACATCAAATTTTTGGTGTATTGCATTTTCAGTATTGTGGTGACGAAGACATTGTCTGTTTCTCTTCAATTATTTTGTCCTATTTAGTTTTTTTTTTTTTTTTTTACTGAGAAACTTTTGTCAATTTATTACTCCCTCCGGTCCAAAATAAGCGATTTTTTGAATTTTTTTCACACAGATTAAGAAATCAACCTTTTAGCATTAATTAGCAATGTAATTGACCATATTAACCTTTACTATCTACCATAAACACTCCTAACACATATTGCAATACTATTTACTCTAAGGGCAATGTAGAAAAAAAGTAATTAATTCATTTTTGAAATCTAGAAAAATCACTTATTTTGGACCACACGAAAAAGGCCAAAAATTACTTATTTTGGACCGGAGGGAGTAACTATTACTATAACTTATGATTATATACTTATTATAAAATAAATATCATAAAAATTATCTTATCTAATCACAATTGTATTTAAAATAAAATGATAAATAGAATATTTTGTATAATGAATAGATCTGGAATCTAAAATTTTGAAGAAATTATGCCTTTATAAGTGCAAATAGCTATAAGGTTATTTAAGTCATTTTATCAGAAAAAAAGATTATCAACACTTTCTTATAAAATACTGTAGCAACTTATTATCAATTTAAGCACTTGTATTCAAACACGTAACTATTTTTTTATAAAATCAATTTTAGCACATAATACTTATCAAATACTTCAGATCAGCAAATCCAAACGGCTCTTATACGTAACTTCTATAACAATATTCTAACTTGCAGCAATAGTTATCTTCTATAGCAATAATTAAGTCGAGTTAGTTACCTATTTATTTCCATATATGGTAGAATTTAGAAATTATATCTAGACTGGTGGTCACAATGAGTATATTATACTGGTGGATTCAACAAGCAAATGAACCCAGAGGCCAATGTACTGCACTAGCTACAGGTTCAACTAAATCGATAACTTTCAATGTAGAGTAAAAATTTGTATATAAAAATTCATTAAAATTACAAAAATAATAGATATGAACCCATAACTTTAAAATATAATAATAATTTTAATGTTTAACACCTTAATATTGAAGTTATCGGATTTAAATCCAAGATTAACCTCTAAATAAACCAAAACTTGCTCTGTAATTGAATCACCTCCTCAAGTGGCCATAGCCCACAAGAGAGTTTGCAATTCACAATGTACAACTGGTACTATGTTACAATAATCCTACACACTATTCTTTATTTAGATTTTCATGAACTTCTAAAGAATTATGCAGCTTAGAACACCATACATTTCTGTAAAAAGTCGAAAGAATTTAGAAGATGCAAATGGAAATCAAGAATTGGTGGGCATTACAGTCAAATGAATATTACATCAAAGCAAAGATATGAATTCTAAACCAGCTAGCAGTAAGGAAATATCATAACAAACTAGCAATCCAGTTAGGAAATAATGCAATCGAGAAACGCCATTCCATATATACATAAGAACAATCAGACAGTCCAAACCAATACCATGAGAGATTGTGAAACTAAATTCAATCACTAATATTCATTCTAATTAATAAAATTTCAGAAGTACTGAAACAAGAATCCACCAAATTCAGCTTACAATAACGACCAATACTACTGCAACAGAAACCTATCACCAAATAGGTAACCATACTAATTACACCAAAACAGATATCTAATCAAAGGCAAAAGAAACCACATATACCATATAGTAACCATTCTCGTTCTTTTCTTGACAGCAAGACTTTTGCAGACAAAACAAAAGTCAAAAATCAATGTTTTCCATTAACCCCCAAATCCATACAAAGTCCTTCCTTGTCTCTTGAGCGCGTAAACAACATCCATAGCAGTCACGGTCTTTCTCCTAGCGTGTTCAGTGTAGGTAACAGCATCACGAATCACGTTTTCCAAAAAGATCTTGAGCACGCCACGTGTCTCCTCGTAGATGAGACCACTGATACGCTTCACTCCACCTCTGCGAGCCAAACGCCTAATTGCTGGCTTTGTGATACCTTGGATGTTATCACGAAGGACTTTACGGTGTCGTTTTGCTCCCCCCTTTCCTAATCCTTTTCCTCCCTTTCCACGTCCAGACATTTTCAATAAACCTTCAGTTTCTCTGATTCAAAATAACAAAGATAAAACAATTTAGTAACATAATAGACCATATAAACGTCATCAAAACCCTAGGTTTGCAAAAATGCTAAAAGCAGAGACGTGTTTCAACTATTGATTAGGAAGAAAATATATTAAAAACAAGTCAAATTAATAATTAAATTAGGTAGAAGTGAACCTGAAAATTGAAGTTCCTGAAGCAGAAAGATTGTGCGAGAGATAATGATGACGACGATGAGAGGTTGGGGCAAATGGGGTTGATTTATAGCTGGTGATTAATTGTGATGGGGTTGGCTTCGATCCGCGTGGTTGTAAAAGTAGTGATTATTGCCGTCCGATTATACGATTTTGACGGTCTCAATGCACTACAGAAAGAGTGACAAGGATCGCCAGCATGGCGTATATTCTTTGTTTTTTGTTTTGTTTTTCGAGTTTGAAATTAAGGCGGAAAGACTCAAATTGGTGACCATTCAGCGGGAGCCGGGACCGTCGGGATTGGGTTGGTGCGTGGGTGTGTGTGGGGGTGAGGGGGTGGGTTTTGAGGGTTAAAATATCATGGTATAGCCAGTTTTCACACTGGTCAATAAAAAATAGCCAGCGTTTATCAAGTCAATGAAAAATAGTCACTATTTTGCTGCAACAGGGACCGGTCCAGTATAATATACGGGAGTTTTGGTGCATTTGTGTACGAACTCCAGCATATTATGCTGGACCGGTATACTTTGCTAACTTCTGTAAAATTTGCGGAGACTAGAGCACCAGTGCTTAGAGCTGTCAATATGTGGGCTTTAGTAATTGACGGGCTGGGCTGGGCTAGCCCACCATTTTGATGGGCTTTATAATGGTCAGCCCACCACAGCCCTATGTGGGTCGCGGGCCCCCACGGGCCGGCCCATCTTTTTAAAAAATATAATTTTATATTTTTTCTTTAAGTTCTGACCTAATAAAAGATATTTATTTATAATTTAAAAAAATATCTTATTGGAAAAAATACGCAAAACTTAATTATATTGTTTTAATATATCACAATAAATACTAAAAAAAAGTAAAAAATAGGACTATATTTCATTTACTAAAAGTCAAAACTAAAATAAACTATTCAAAAGAACGTTCGTGATGCTTATGAGATATCCAACACATCATCTTCATCATAGCACGTTTGAATCCGTTTGTGATAAGGTTGTCTTAACATCTTCACTTTCATCTACAATTCATATGCAATATTAATTAGTTAAATATCAAAAATAATTAAATTTTAAAAATTAATAATATTTAAATTCACATAAAAATATTATCAGTTTGAGTTCGGGAAAACCTGTGCAGCCAATTTCAAGTAGTAACAAATGTTTGGGCATTCTCATAATAAATGTAACTTCTGTACTTTGTAAGAACACGCCACCAATGCTAAATATTGATTCCGATGGTACAATGGTAATAAGAATGCTAAGTACATCACGCACCATCATTGAAGGATCGGGATATTTTCTAGAATGGTCCTTCCAATACATGACAGCATCACCTCTTGAAACTTCTCAAGATCAAGTTTTGGTTCCTCTTAGTAAAGATCTAATTCTAACTTTCCATATCTAAAGGCAGTATACTTTTTATTTTTTATATATTTTAAATAGATATTTTATTAGGCCCACGGGCCAGCCCGGCCCAGCCTCAGTCAAGCCTTACGGGTCACGGGCTTACTCAGCCCGGGCTTAAAAGCCTCATATTTAAACGAGCTCCAAAAATTCTAGCCCAGCCCTTCTAAATTACGGGCTGGGCTGGGCTGGGCTGGCCCAACGGGCCAAACCCATATTGACGGCTCTACCAATGCTCCAAACTGCAGTATATTATACTGGACAATTATACTTGCTATATTACGGATTATAGATACGTCTTCCGTTATTATAAGATGTATTTAAGCTATTGTATTCATGAATACAGTAACAAAAATAGGCGTGAATCAGGGAAGTCCAACTTGTTGTATTCGAGTGTATTTGACTGTATTCATGGCGTGAAACATGGGATCATAGCTGGACATATTATTGTATTCGACTGTATTCACGGTGTGAAACAGGGAATTATACTATTTTAAACGGAAAGTGGATCAATTAACATAATAGACTCCTAACATAACTCAACAAACTCAACTATAACACACAAATTTTGTGTTTCCAATTATAAAAAAATATTCTCAACCGAAAAATACCTTAAACACATAGCAATCTTCAAAAGAAATTATATTATACATCTAAATATATAAATTATATTAATTAAAAATATATATGAATACATTTGTGGCATATAGCGAGACAGTGAATACAATAAAATACATAGAATATATCGAAATATAATGGGAAAAAAGACAATAAATATAATAAAATACATGAAATATAGTGAGATACATTGAATCACAATTAAAAAAAAAAAGACAATGAATACAATGAAATATTCGACTATAAGCTATTAAAGCTAATCAGTTGTTGTATTCGAGTGTATTTTACTATATTCATGGCGTGAAACATGGGATTACAGCTGGACAAATTATTGTATTCGACTGTATTCACGGTGTGAAACAGGGAATTATACTATATTTAAATGAAAAGTGAATCAATTAACATAATAGATTCCTAATATAACTTAACAAACTCAACTATAACACACAAATTTTGTGTTTCCAGTTATAAAAAAATATTCTCAACCGAAAAATACTCTAAAAATATGGCAATCTTCAAAGAAATTATATAATACATCTGAATATATAATTATACTATTAATTAAAAAAATATATGAATACATTCATGGCATATAGCGAGACAGTGAATACAATAAAATACATAGAATACAGCGGGACACATTGAAAGATAATTTTAAAAAAAAAGATAATAAATACAATAAAATACATAAAATATAGTGATATACATTGAATTACAATGAAAAAAAGACAACGAATACAATGAAATATATGAAAATACAGCATAAAAATCAAGTACCAACAACTCTTTTCATCACAAAAACCATAAATCCAGCACATCATTGTCCCTCATATTGTCTTCCTCTAACTCAAATTTCACTGTCTCCAAGTTTTATGAAGATGAAGAACAAGATGGTTGTAATTCACAGGGAAGCAGAAGAGAAGAGGGCACCGATTGAAGCAAATCGAGGTCAATATTTTCTAAAAGTAGAGGAAACTGCTACAAAAATTCGTGAAACTAGAATACCCAAAAAGTCCTTGGACTCAAATTACATCCATCTTGTTCTTCATCTTCATATTCTCTTCATCTTCGTCCCTCATGAATCTTCATATGGCTCGAAATTTGCTGCGTCGTCTCTCTTTTTCTCTCAGTTTTTGTGTTTTGGACCTCCCTTCCCTTGTGTTGAAGATCTAAAGGGTCGTCTGAAAGTGTAGGAGGGAGGAGAGAGTGTGGGATTTTTGACTAATGGTAGGTGATGTGGGTGAGAGGAATTTTGAGGTTGGACATCGTATGTTTATGGAATGGGAGAAGAGAATGGCATGTATCAAAGTAGAGAGATAAAGGAAATAGTGTAACTAAATAGCGTATTTAGTGGCTTGGGGGTATGAGGTAACCAAAATTAGATATTTTGCTATAAACATTAAAAGGTATCTATAGAATATAATTTTTTAAAATTGTATTTATTTAAAATAAATAAGATGTTAACCTTTGTTATTGCAGATAAAAATTCTTTAAATAAACGAAAAAGGGTCAAATCTACTCTGGACTATTGAATTTGTACAATAATAGCCTCCGACTACCTATTTTGCAAAATTTGCTCCTACTGTTTCTTTTTCATCTCAAAACTACCCTTATGACTAACGGCAATGTCTTTTTTTTAGAAAAAAAAACTATAATTAATTATTACATGTCACGTTGTTATTAGCCTAACTTAACCCACCCCAGATTAATTGAACCGACCCTTAACTAGGGTTGTGCACGGATCAGATCGGATTTAACATATTTCGGATTTTGATTTCGGATTCTGAAAAGGGCAATCCGAATATGATCCGAAATAACATTGGATCGGATTATAAACTTTGGATCGGATAATATTTCGAATTGTCTGATCGGATTGTCACTCATTGGAGTACTTGTTCGAAGTACATAAAAAATGCTGGCAATTACTTTCCAAATACAAATTGAGTAATCACTTTCCAAAATTCAGATACTTGTTCGAACTTAATAATGTTCAATTTACACAACTGAGTACTCATGAAACTTAACAATGCAACTGAGTTCAACAACCCTACAACTGAGTTCAATTTACACAACTGGGTTACAATGTTCGAACTTAACAATGCAAACAAAACATAATTTATATCCATTTTCTCCATACAACTGTTACTGGACAGCAAACAACTAATCATCATTCATCTCAAAACAAAACCACAATCTGAAATATTATATAATACAACAATTGTCTTTCAAAGTTTCAAACCAAACCAAACTGAAGATCCCAAACAAAACACTATCAATTGTCTTTCAAACCATACTGTCATAGCAAAATAAAACAAACCAAACTACTAAGTCCCAATAATTCTTTAACATATTCACGAGCACGTGATTTTTGCTCCAAGTAATTTCATTCCAAAAGATTCAAATAAAAATGATTTCTTTATTTTACCAGTTTTGTGGATTTTTTTGTTAAAATTGGTATTAGTTGTAGCATTTTAGTTCATATTAGAATAAATATGAAAATACAAAAAGTATACACATATATCAGGGGGGTTAATTTTACAAATTTTAGTATTAATTCATTTTAAAGAAAAAATCAAAAGAAAATAACATTTTTGCACTTTAATTGAAATTACCATAAAAAATAGAAATACAATCAGAAAAATAAAGACAAAATACAAAAGGAAAAGAAATACAGAAATACAAAAAGAAAAATAAAATACAAAATAACAATACAAAAATACAAAGGAAAAGTATAATACAAAAAATACAAATATAATAACATTTGTGCTAACACAAATTATACAAATTAAGAGCCCAAAAAAGAAATGACTAGGCCCAAAGGCATGTCACCCGGTCTGCCCAATCCAAGCCAAAACGACCCCGTCTAGTGTAGCTAAATCCGGACCATTGAAATACTTGATCCAACGACCATGATACACATGCCCTGAATAAATGAGACGACGTCATTTAAGTCACGTCAATCTGAACCGTCAGTTTAATCAATCCAATGGCCAAGATTAAATCTCTTTAAAACACAAACGGTGTCGTTTAAGGTGCAATGAATCTGAGCCGTTGATTCATGTGACCCAACGGTCTCAGTTCATTAATAGTTTTTAAATATACTAAAAACAATACATACAGAACATCATATTTTTCATCGTCTTCATCTAAACCTAGCCGCCTCTTCATTCTCTCCCCCATAGCCCGCCGGAACCCTACCGGCGGAAAACGCGATGTATGCCAACCTTCTACCCTTAGCACCATAGACGCCTCTCAGTCCCCTCTTCCCACCCCCATACCTTTTTTCCCTCGAATAAAGCCGGAACCCTTCGAATATTCAAATTAGTGTCGCCGGAACTCTAGTTCCGACGAACACTGCTTCATTAAAACCACTTCCAAATCACCCTATAACATACTATTGTCATCCTCAACACCGTTCTGAATCCCTAAAGTCTCAAAGATCGCTGTAAGACTCAAAAATATTCAAAAAGAGTTTGTCGGCGACTAAAATTTTAAGAAAAGGCTATAAAGACCTCCTGGGTACCGGAGGTCGATTGTTTAAAGAAATAGAAGAAAAAAAAAAGCCAAAAGACAAGATTATCGGAAAATAAGAAAAGAAAGCTAAGTATCTTCTTTCTTTCTTTCTTTTTGATTTCTTCTTTGTATGCATGTCTCTGATTCTTGATAGACTAGCCTTTTTGATTATTATTAGTTTTTTGATTCGTTTAAAATGAATATTTTTTTTTTTTTGAAAAAGGATAAAAAATAAACAAATAATTTTTAGCCTTTGATAAGTTTCTGTGTTGGTTAGGGTTTAATAAGAGTTAAATGCTTGTTTGGTTAGTTTTTAGAAATTTTAGATTCTGGTTATCATTTCGATTTTTGTTTTTATTTTAAATTGAAATTAATAATTAGAAGTTAGGATTTTCAGTAGATTTGTTTGTGTTAGTTTTAATTTCTGAATTTGTTAAATAAATAATTAATAATTGATAATTAATTAGGGTTATTGGTTATAGCTGATTACATCTTCTGTTTGATAATTCTGAAATATAGTGATAGGTTAATTTTGTAAAATTAATTAAAATTAAGGGACAAAGGGGTAAAAGACAATAAGGGTAATTGGCAAATAGGATTTGGGTTCAGGGATAATTTGGGAATAAAAAAATAGTTAAATTATAATAAAGCTTAGGAGGTGGGGATAATGTGGTCAATATAAATGGTAATACAGTAAAATACCACTTAGAAGTGAGGGTAAAAGGGTAAAAATATTGGATTATAACATTCTAGACAGGGGAAAAGGGGAAATTATGTATTAATAGGGGGCTTTAAATCAATTAATTAACAAGTAACAGGGATTCAATTGAAATAAAAGAGGGACTGTTTAGTAATTCTGAAATTCAAACTTCCTTCTCTTTTTGTTCTATAAATAGGCCTCACTTGGACTCCTTAAATAATTTTTGGAAAAATCTGAAATCCATAGAAATACTCTCCTGCTATTTGCAACCTGAATTCTCACACTTCATCATTTTAAAACCCAAAAATTGTAAATAAAAAAAAAACCATCACTGTTCCATTGAATATAGTTCAATTTCAAGTATGGTTTTCTTCTATTAGTTTATTGGCGATCGAAGTTCTGCTGAATTGGAGTTATGTTGATTTGAATATCAGTTTGTTGTTTGATTCGTTAATTTGCTGGGCTTTCTGATTGACCTGTGATTGTTGTGGTTAAATCCGTTTGTTTGAGGCTGTTTATTGCTGTGGTTGATTCCTATTTCTGATATCTCGATTAGAATCTCATCGATTTCCCTTCGTTTCCAAGTACATTCCAATTAATGTAATATAATTTTGAAATTGAAGAAGATGAAATGAAGGAGTTTATATGTTTTCATATCCTACTGTGTTTTTGTGTTTATCGAGTTTGATTTATGTAGAAGTTAACTATAATCACTTGTATTCTTTAGGAGTAATCTAAATATGTAACTGAACTATAGACTTGGACTGTTTGAACTTTACAATAGTTTTAGTTTATTACTGTAAAAGTAGGTATATTTGAAACATGTTAACTATAGAATTGTATAGATCTTTATATTAGATCTGATTTATCTTAAAGTTATTAGATCTTAAATGATCATAAATAGCCAGTTTATAATGAGATTGAAAATTGTTTGCAAGCCTTAATGTGTTTTAGCCTAGCTTCAGTTGAAAAAAAACTAACAATTACTTCATTAATTTCGGATTTACTATTAGTGATAATGATTTTATTAATAATTCAATTCATGTCTAATTTGACTTCAAAATGCCCAAAGTCTTTTAGTTAAGTTGTAAAGTGTTACGGAAATCTATCTAGGTTAGTTTTAAAATTCTACTCTTCTGTTCAATATCCACGTTAAAATTCAGATCAAGGCTTAATAGCCTGAGATAATTCAACCTGATACAATTTTGAGGCTTACCTGATTTTGCTGGGCCCGAAAAAATACACCGGCCCACAACTTGATGAAATATTGTATGGGCCAAACCACACTGGAGGCCCAAAGCTAGTGTAAATATAGTATAATAAATTCCAATGGGATTAAGCAATTAATTCCGGGCTCATCAAGCCACTGTGTAAGACCTGGGCTCGAATGCCAAGCCCAAATAGCTGCCCGCCATTTTCAGGCCCACGATTGGCCTGACTTTTGTGCACACTTATAATGATGTATTTATATAGGTTATGACTCAAAGCACAATAGATATGAGAACTCAAATAATAAAATGTACGAATAGTTCTTAAAAGGATTAACTAGGATTTTCTTTTTTAGATACAAGACCAAAAATAGAAAACTTAGTTGTGCTAGGTATAACCTTTAATAATAAAATGAGACGAGCCTCGCTGCATCAAATATAAAATCGCGGGGCCCTCAATAATTGGTTACAAAATTTAGAATTGGAAGGGCCGTCTAGCGAATTTCATGGTCTTTCCCAAAGTTAACAAATACGTAGATGCTTTAGACACGATTTTTAACAATATTACTTTCTTAAATACGGGTGTGCATTTATGTGACTCAAATCCAAATCTCAACGAAGTCGAAATGTGTTAAAGGCCACAAGCGTACTGGTACGGTATGGTCTGAGATACATTTTTACGACGTTGCAATTCTTATAAAAAAATTTCATAATAAAAGCGGGTTATTAAAAAAAAGGCATATAAAAATAGAACATATACAGAAATCAGATAAAAACAAGTACGATAGTTGACCGACCGTGCTAGAACTACGGAATTCGGGAGTGCCTAATACCTTCTCCCGGGTTAAAAGAAAAATCCTTATCCGGATTTCTGGTTCGCAGACTGTTAACAGAGTCATATTTTTCTCGGTTCGAGATTCAACCGGTGACTTGGGATACCATTAATCTCCCAAGTGGCGACTCTAAAATAAAAATAATAAATACCGTTTCGATTGTCCTTAAAGTGGAAAAAATTCATTTATTATGCCCTTCACGGGGTGTAGCGGTAAAAAGAAGGTGTAACAATATTACACCAAACAAAAAAGTTCCAAGTTCCAACTTTTGGGAAGCCACAACAATCAACACAAACCAGCAACATAACTAGCAACTAGGCCAAATGTAGCTCCCAATCTCAGATTCTCAGTAGGACTGAGACAAGTTAAAAATCTACAATTTCAAACAATTCAAAGAGCATTTTTAGAGAAAGAAAAAAATAGTTCAAAGCTTCAAGCTATCCAGAATTCCAGATTCCAGAAACATAGAACAAAACAAGGAGCAAGTGTATAATGAAATACCTATGCTTGTACACACATGGAATATTACTATATGTCGACAATGCAAGGCTTTCTTCCCCTATTCATAAATTATGTATAATAAGATAGTAACACAAGAAATTAGTTTAAAAGTAATTTAAATAAACATATAAATAAAGTATACATTAAACAAAAGTAATAAGATAGGCTTACCAACTTTAAGTTGTTCAAGATTATCGAAATCTTCTTCAATTTTAACCGGAGTTGTTGATTCATTCCGAAGCCAATATTGGACACACACAAGAGTTTGAACCAATATAGGAGTAAATGAACTTCTAAATGGATCAAGTATGCATTCGCCGGTGCTAAAGGTTGATTCTGAGGCAACACTAGAAATCAGAATGGCTAGCACATCACGTGCCATCTCAACAAAAGTGGAAAATCTAGGTGGTTCAACTTCCATCACCCCATAATGTTAAACTTTTCATGGTCTTCCTCAACATCTTCATCCAAATATTTATCTAACTCCGTTTTAGATTAACTCTACCACATTTCTTATGCTTCTTTAAATCTAGCATGAATTTTGAGAGTAATGATGAAGAAGATGGACCAGAAGATGGAGAAGATGGAGAAGAACCAGAACCACCATTTTTCATTACATACACATTAAACAAAGTATCCTGTATATTTTCACATCCTCTTGTATTTTCAAACCTATTGTTTCTCCAAACACAGCTGATGATAGGCTATAATTACGTATTTTAGTCGATTATTACACTCTAATTTAATGCACTTTAGTTGAGTTTGTGCTTTAATCGCTAGTGTTTTGCACTAATTGTGTGTTTTATGCCTTGTAGGTGTGATTCCGAGCTATATAGATGTTATGGAATGAATTTA
>MU784344.1:18584-34114 GCA_026770625.1 Nicotiana glauca
TATATTTGCAGCGACCGCATTGTCCTTTTTATAAGGTATAGTTGGGCGTGATCAACAGCACAAGCACAAATTAAAGAGTATTAAACTTATGGCATGGATCAAGTACACATGAGATAAAAATTATTTTTTTCATCTTATGTGGATCCCCCCAATACTTATCAAATTTCTCTTTCATATTCCTTGCCATTTCTCTCAAGAAAGCATCTTCATTTTGCATCAACTCTTTCAAAGAAGAATCAACACACATATTTTAAGAAATTGCACATTAGATGTAATATAAAGTGTACCTGAGACTTTTAAGGTGAGTTCATAAAAAAATTTCAGAAACTTCACAATACGTCTTACAATATCCCAATCACTACTTAAAAGTGGACATGCAGGTTGTCAATCCTCACAAATGCAGTTAGAAATATATGACATCAAACCATAATCAATATCACAATACTTTGTAAAGGCTTTCTCATAAACTGTAGCAACCTTCAACATCAAATATGTGGAGTTCCGCCTAGTAGGAACATCCAAACACAATGAGTTTTTAGAAGTTATCCTATCAAGATTACAACATTCTTTAAACTTTTTCCATCTTGCGGGAGATTATCTTATGTACCTAACCGCTTTTCTTATTCGTTCAAAAGACACACTCCCATCTCTCAACCCATCTTGAACAACTAGATTGATGGTGTGATCCATACATCTCACATGAACATGCTTACCTTCCATCAAGTTAGTGTTCCATCTAGTAAATTGCTTGGATAACTTTCTAACCGTCACATCGTTAGAACTCGCATTATCAACTGTCACATTAAATACTTTATCCACTCCTCATTCAAGTAAACACTTAGCAATGCCACTAGCTAAATCTTGACCTTTATGACTAGTAATTGGACAAAATTCAGGATCCTTTTATGCAATTTTCAATTATTGTTAATGTAATAGGATGTAACACAAGTATAATTAATTCTTTGAATTAAAGTCTATGTATCAGTAGTAATGCATATTCTCTTTTTTGATTCTTTAAGAATAGACTTTAAAGCAAGTCTCTCTTCACGGTACATCTCAAGACAATTCTTAGTCATAGTAGTATGAGATGGAATATGAAATAAAGGTTGAAGAGTTCTCACAAAGTCTCTAAATCCATCATTTTCAACAGAAATAAAGGGAAGTTCATCTTTAATAATCATACGAGCTAAAGCCCTCCTACATACCTCTTGATCAAATTTCCAAGGGATAACTGAAACATCACACGTTAGACCTTGCGGTTGAAAACCTAATGTTGTCCGGCTACCTTTTGCCTTGTAGGGATTGGTCAGACATTTGGGAATATGCAATAACAAATTGTTTGTGCCGCTATGCTTGGTATCAACTACATATTCTTCCGAACAAAACTTGCATCTCGCTTTTTTCACACTCTCGGCCTTAGTGAACTTGTCGAAGTAGCCTCAAGCCATCGATCTTTCTTTAATTATTTTTCTTTTCTTCGAACCAGGTTCAGATGCATTGTTTTTGGTTGTTGAATCAGTTGAAGCATTACTTTCACCAACTTTTTCAACCATTAGAAGCTCATTCACTATCTCTGCCTCGTTTTTCATATATCAAAGCAAACAAAAAATCAAAATAAAGTCATAAATAGAAGGATAGATAATGAAAGAGAGATAAAAAAATAGAACATAAAGACAAATTGACACATACATACAAAAATTTAAAAAACAGCATGAAAATTCAAAATAAAGATGTGGTAATCTCTCTCTAACTCACAGAAAAAAAAAAGACACAAAAACACACATTATTTGATTTCTGCAGTGAAATAAAAGGTGAAAAACATCACATTTGAGCTATAAGAGAGGGGGGAAGTAACAATGAAACCAATAATAACTAATAGTTAGAGAAAATGTCAGGCTTACCGTCTATTAGGGTTTTGCGTCGTTTGTTCTTGATTGGAAATCGAATGTGAAAACTTGAGAGTTGAGACTTCGAGATTAGTTTTCAACTTCGAGAGGAGAGGACCGAGATGAAGAGTGAAGAGTGAAGACGCGAGGCAGAAGCTTGGTCGGACTGACGAAGAGTGATGAAGAGAGGCGGAAGCACGACTAGAATTCCTTTAAATAGCGACCAAACTTTATGCGACCAAAGTTGTTTGCTAAACTGGTAAAAATAATAAAATAATAATTTTAAATACATCAGCGACCACCACCTGGTTGCTAAATTAGTCAAGATATTGACTGGACTGGTCAGACTTGCTTGGTCAAAGTTTTACTGACATTGGTCGTTATAATGGGACCCACCTACAAAATTTTAATATAATATATAAAATTTAAAGATATATAATTTAAAATTTGCGACCAGCGTTGGTCGCTAATTAAAGGGTAGTAAGATAGCGACCAACTTTGGTCGCAAAAGTCGGACGCAGTTATAAAATTTTAATAATTATATTATTAATTTAAATATTATATAAAATAAAAATAAATCTGATTTAAATTTAGCGACCAACTTTGGTCGCGAAATTAAATTCATGTATAATTAGTGACCAAAGTTGGTCTCTATTCAGGTCAACAATGGTCAATATTAAAAATCACTTTTGTATTTACAATCTAAATAATATAAATGTAAGCCGTTAATACTTTTGTAATAAAAGGGATGAATAGTACTACGAAGCGTGTATGTGTGTGTGTGTGTATATATATACTTACGCTATACTATGCACTAAGTATAAGTGGATTAGGTAATATTATATCGAATATAGCATATATATATATACATATATATATGTGTGTGTGTGTATATATATATATATATATATATATATATATACACTTATGCTATACTATGCACTAAGTATATATAATTTTAAATTGAATTAAAAGTAAATTTTTAATTAGATATAGCGACCAATGTTGGTCGCTATTCTGGTCAAACGGTCAGAAACTAGCGACCAACTTTGGTCACTATTTTGGTCAAAATAGTCAATATTTATTTGGCTACCAAAAATAGCAGCCAAAGTTGGTCGCTATTTCTAAAAACAATGTCCAAAAACAGGTTTCCCCTCCCGTTCTCTTATTTTCTTCAAAACATTTCCCCAAACTCTCTCTTCTCACTCTCACACTCAACCCCCCNTTTGATTTGTAAAAATTAATACTTCTTAGCTAAATTAAATCTATGATAATTGTTAGTAGCTAAAATATTTAGTTTTACCTACTAATTTGGGGAAGAAATGGTTTGAAGAGAAGAAACACTAAACTTTTAAGGTTTATGATTTGTTCTTGTGAATCGAACTTTTAGGGTATGGGTTAATTTTTTCGGATATAATCCTAACTTTTAGATTTGAATTATAACCTTGAATTTTTGTTATTTCTAGTTTTTGTTTCAATTATACTTTGTATTGTTTTGATAGTTTAGTTATAATCTAGGGTCTAGGAGATGGCTTGAACTTTTGTGGATATGAGTTGAACCTTTTAGGATATTAATTGAACCTTTAGGATATGAATTGAAATTTTGGTTTATGTATTGAAATTTTAGATTATAAATTGAAATTTTAGGATATGAATTGAACTTTTGTGGATATGAGTTGAACCTTTAGGATATGAATTGAAATTTTGGTTTATGTATTGGAATTTTAGATTATAAATTGAAATTTAGGATATTACTTGAACTTTTGTGGATATGAGTTGAACCTTTGCGATATGAATTGAAATTTTGGTTTATGTAATGGGATTTTAGTTTATAAATTGAAATTTTAGGATATGACTTAAACTTTTGTGGATATGAGTTGAACCTTTAGGATATGAATTGAACATTTACGATATGAATTAAAATTTTGGTTTATGTATTGGAATTTTAGATTGCGGGAGGATTTTGTAGAAGTGGTTGATGACTTTATTAGACATGCAATGGAACTTCCACAAAAAGTAACTAAGACACGGTACCCGGTAGAGTGTGCCTTTAATTGTTCTTCTCATTAGCGATAATGATGATGAGAAGGCAATGGCATGTGTATCAAATAGTGATGGTGTAGGTAGGAATTTAACATTTCCTAAGTAGACAAAAGAAGAGGTTATAGATAAATTCTCTACTTCATTTTTTCAAGAGGAAAAGAAGTTTAATTGAGAGTGACGAGGTTGATAGTGATGGAATGTGTTCCATTGGTTATGGCAGTTCCCATAAAACAGGGATCATAAGACTCTATGATGACAAAGACGAAAGGAAGTTTTATTCTCAACTTTCTTATGATCCGTAAAAGCTTAATGGAATTGGTGATATTTATTCGGATTCAGACAATGATTTGACTGACAAAAGTATGGAAATGCTAATAAAAAAAATTAAATGTAAAATATTTTTCTTGGAAGAGTTCAGCATCATTCTCTGCCAAGAAAAACGTTTCACTTTTAATTTTTTTTATTAGCATTTTCATACTTTTGTCAGTTAAATCATTGTCTGAATCCTAAGAAATATCACTAATCCCATTAAGCTTGTACGGATCAGACTTTGAAGAAAGTTGGGAATAAAATTTCCTTTCGTCTTTGTCATCATAGAGTCTTATGATCCCCGTTTTATGGGAACTGCCACGACCAACGGAAAATATTCCATCACCATCAACCTTGTCACTATCAATTAAACTTTCTTTTTCTATTGTAAAACGAAGTAGAAAATTTCTCTATAACCTCTTTTATCTACTTAGGAAATGTTAAATCCTACTTACACCATCACTATTTGAAACACATGCCATTGCATTCTCATCATCATTGTCGCTAATGAGAACAACAATTGATCAAAGACACACCTTGTCAGGTACTGTATCCAAGTTATTCTCTGTATCCAAGTTCATCCCGACGATAATCACCAAAGCCACCAGACAGCTTTATGATGCCAACGAAGCAAGATCATGAGCTATTCAATGAAACTCGTATTGTAAAGAAGAAGAAAGAGACTGATTCAGAAAGGTGGGTCGAGGGTCGAGGGTCGAGCCTCAGCTATACATGTAAGATTTTACTTTTCATTAAGTATTTTGATTTACTTTTATATAAATTTTGAAATACTAATTCAATATAATTTTTCTTATAGGTTCGCTTCACAACTGATGTGGGGGAATTCATACACAGTCAGCCACCTAATGAATCGGGCGAGCCAATCTAACTTTCGGACGAGGATGCTGAAAGAACACTCCTTGAGTACTTTATATATTTTGAACTAGACAATAGAATCAATTTTCGAATGGGCTTGTAGAAAGCGTTAACTTAGTTTTGTTAGTTTAATGTGTTAGTTATATTGAACTTTATACTTTGTTGCTTTTAATTGTTGTTGTTGTTGGCATAAAATGCATGTTTAGGATTTTTTGTAAGCTGGCAGGTGGTATAGCTGCCAAAACAGGCAATTTCTGCCAAAAATATACCAAAAAAGCGACCAACTTTGGTCGCTATTCCATTTTAAAAAAATAATTTCTGAAAATATAACGACCAACTCTGGTCTCAAATATTTAGATTTTAAAATATAATATTTTCTTTGTAGACCAAAGTTGGTCGCTTTTGTTTGATTAATAATAAATAAAAAAAAGTAATTTACATGTGGCGACCAACTTTGGTCGCTAAAGTTATATTATTAAAATATTAAAGCGATCAAAGTTGGTCGCTTTTTTCTTTACCCGGAATATTTGGTCCTTTTATCTTAGAGACCAAAGTTGGGTCGTTAATTGGCGACCAACTTTGGTCCTTAAGGTAAAGGGACCAGCTTAATTTCGACCGGGCCTGTTGGTCGCTTTTCGTGGTCGCTTTTTTCTGGATTTTCTTACAAAGGGTGATAATAAAGCTCAAGACACCATTCACTGTAGAAATAACAAATAAAATATTGGATCATCTGTTTAACAACACATAAAAACATGGTCATGTGTCGAAATGAGTTTTCAAGGGTTGTTACAATTTTTTGTATCATAATTTTAGTCACTTTAGTTCACCACAACACAAGCATGATATCAAACTTCCCCACTCAATATATCTGCCGCAATCAAAATGGAAGAAATCGCGTCAACAAGGTGAGGTGGAGTCAACGACAAGAACAAGAAACTAGCAGAAACTCTGAATCATAAAACCCATAAAGTTATCTTCACCGAGTTCACCAATTTCAGTATCTTAAATAGTCTGAAATCCAATACCGGTGATAATAGTTTTGCGAGTCAATTACTTAAATAGTCACTCAACTATCTCTTCTAAAGTCATTTTACTTTCGTTTCTAACAACAAAGTCACTAAATTATACCTATTGCAATCAGAAGGTCACTCAACTAGATTTTTCAAATTTTGGATTGTCAAATACCTATTTTACCTTCTAAATTATAAATATTTATCTACTTTTATTGTTTTTTAACTTTTTAATTTATATTACGAACTTACCTACAGAATAAAAAGATATTATTTTTAAATTAAAAAATAAAAAGTGTTTAAGCATTTATAATGCTGATATAACAAAATAATGAGCATAGTAAAAGAATTAATTAGAATAAGTTGTTCATAATAATAATTTCAGTATTAAAAAAAAAATCAAAAATATATTTACACAACTCAGAATGAAAGAAAAATAAAGGTTATAAAATATATATTTCATGCACATAATATAAAAATAATTATTTAAATAAAAGTATTTTTATAATATACATTATATATTCTTGAATTAGATTATATATATTATGGCTAAACAGGATAACTACACATGCTGGTATAACTCAATTAAGATGAAACAGGTTATTACTCACTAAAATATGGATTTTACAATAAATAGCGCGTGTACGCTCTCGTTACCTCGTGTACACGCGCTCACATATAATAGAAGTGCCGGCATCGATCATTTCAGACCGGGGCACGCAGTTTACCTCGCGTTTCTGGAGAGCAGTTCAGCAGGAGTTGGACACCCTTTATTTAAATAATTATTTTTATATTACGTGCATATAATATATATTTTACAACCTTTATTTTCTTTCATTCTGAATTGTGTAAATAAATTTTAAATTTTTGTTGTTAATACTAAAATTACTATTACTAAGAAATTATTCTAATTTTTTTTTACTATGCTCAATATTTTGTTAGTCCAGCATTATATATGCTTAAGTATTTTTTAATTTATAAATAATATTTATTTATTCTATAGGTAAGTCCATAATATAAATTAAAAAGGAAATATTATAATATTAAAAGTTTTTTAAAAAATAAAATAAAATAAATATTTATAATTTAGCGGTAAAATAGGTATTTAGCAATCCAAAATTTAATAAATCTAGTTGAGTGACCTTCTGAATGCAATAGACAGAGTTTAGTGACTTTGTTGTTACAAACAAAAGTAAAGTGACTTTAAAAGATAATTTGGAATAGTTGAATGATCATTTGAGCATTTGACTCACAGTTTTGGTGGCTCCTTTTCCTTGGACTCCTAGTCTCTCTGTCCAAATCCACATTTCTTGAATATTTTCAAATTATTTTATTGGTAAGCGGCGGAGTTCATAGCCAAATTTGATAACCTAACTTCCCTCAATGTTAATTTCAAATAATTTCTCCATTTGATACTCCAACGAGTTTAGGCCAGTTACCCATATTATAAGAGCCCGGTATTGCCAACAATCTCCTTAATGGTTCAGTTCTTGTGTTCTTAATCAATCTTACCGAATTAACTCGACTGGCCATTCTCTCAAAAATATTTTAAGTCAAGCCCATTGCCTACCACAGCCGGATGAATCGGAAAACTTCGTATTCTATATGCTCGAACAGCGAATCTTACTAGAAATATTTCATATTCCATCAGAGACATGAAATCTATTCGGTATAGTAGCCATCCCTCTTCATTTCAAGCCAACTCCTCTTTGCAATATTCTGTTGACATACAAACAGGCCCAGACGTACACATAGGCCCAACTAAGCCCAATAGCTAGTATTTCAGCTTTGTATATTTCAACTTTGTAATAGTTAGTGAGATAGATAGCCACATTTACACTTTGCTTTACATAGCCATTTTATGTAAGTATATATACGGTGGACTATTCTAAAAAGGACAATTTTTGATTGCTAATAAAACACCAGATATTTTCTTATCATCTTCTCTCTCTCGTTCTCTGAAGTTTTGGGTGTTTCCACCATGAAAATTCCCCTTTAGCTTCCGCAAATTCTTATGTCAACATGGTATCAGAGCGAGACACGAGTTCCTGTACTCAATTATTTTTATTCATTCGTATTTGTACGGTTCGATCTTCACAATTCTAGGTTTTCTGAAACCCTAGGTTTTGATTTGGGGTTTTCTTCGATTGAGACGAAATTCAAACTTAGCCATGGCTTTTCGAAGGTATAATGGTGATTTGCTGGTGATCTTCCTCTGATTTCGATCGGTGTTTCGTCTTCTGCTTCAGAATTCATTTAAAGGCCTTGTCTTTTTTGGGTAGTGAAAAGGGACTTTATTTTCCTCTTTAATCTCAAATTTCATGCCTCAATTCCTAGTAGATTTCTACTGTATTTAAGTATTTTGGATACAAAATGGATGATGAGCGTGCGGATTCATCTAATCAATCCGGTGGCTTCACTATATTCACTTTAAATCCCTCACATCCTCTCTATATTCATCCCTCGGACAGTCCTGGCACTCATTTAGTATCTCCGCCTTTCGATGTTTACTGGATTTGTTGCCTAGCATAAAAGCATGTTAGTTTTCCTCTTTGCCTAAAATAAATTGGCACTAATTGATGGTCGACAGTTTAAACCTCCTAATAACTCACCTTATTACTCCTACTGGGAAAGGTGTAACGATATGGTGGTAGCTTGGATCACCAATTCTCTTTCTAGAGACATTGCAACAGTGTTCTATGTTATGACACTGCGAAAGAAATTTGGTTGGACTTAAATGGGAGATTTGGTCAGTCTAACGGTTCCAAGTTTATTCAGATACTAAGGGAAATTGAAACCATTCCCTAGGTAACCTTAGACATAGCCTCTTATTTCACAAAGTTTCGTAGTTTTTGGGATGAGCTTCAGACTGCTTAGTCCTACATGTTCATGTGGTGCTTTACCCAAGTTCCTTGATGAAATGAAATTGTCTGGTTTCTGGCTGGAATAAATGAGTCATACAACACTATCAAAAGCAACATTCTCATGATATCACCACTCCCATCAGTTAGTAAGGCCTATTCCATGTTACAACACGATGAGAGACAAAGGGAAACATCCCCAGCTCCAAGTTTCTCTAGAGATTCTATCTCTTTTTCTGCGTCCTCTACTCCTTCAACCTGTGAGCACGTGATTTTTGCCCTATATGAATTATTTCCAGAAATTCAAACAAAATGATTTCTTTCATTATTTTGCAATTTTGTGAATTTTTGGTGACATTTTATGTTAATTGGTTGCATTTTATTTGTGCATTTTAATTAGTAAAAAATACAAAAAAAAAATACTTGGCATTTTCATTTAGGAGTTAATTTCACATTTTAGGATTAATTAGTAGTAAAATTACTTTAAAAATAAAGAAAATAGCAAAAATTGATTCTTTTGGCATTTATACTCTTAATTGTCTTGGTTTGCATTTAATTGTGAATTATGGTATTTGGAAATTGAATAATATAATTTTAGAAGTCAATTTAGGTTTTTATTTGTTGATTTAGCATTTAACAAAATCAGAAAATATAAATACAAAATAAAACAAAAGAAAAAGAAGAAAAGAAAAAGAAAAAAAAGCTATTAAAAAGAAAAGAGGGCTTGTCTTGAAGGACCCGGAACTGGGCCATTTATAATTAATTCGGTCTTAGCCCAAACAGTACACCCCAGTCTAGGCCCACATTCGGACCTAACTCGGTCCACCCCGTTACTTAACCAAACGACCCCGTTTCGATGATCGTTAATCCCAGCCGTCGAGGATCTCTAATCCAACGGCTAGGAACTTGTTTAATCTTCGTATTTAATGGTCGGATCGCCCCCTAACCCCAAGCCTTCGTCTTCTTCACCCCATATACAGACCATGTAATGCCGCCGTGTTCCGCCGCCGGAAATCGCCTCACGGCGGCGGCCAGTCTCCAAACACAACCAAAATTACACCCCTTACTCCTCTCCTCCTCCTCGTTACAAATCCACAACTGGTTCCCCTCGAATCCACCCAAACTCGTTAAATCTTGGATCAAAGGATTCCGGCCAAAACCCTAGGTAACCCAATCCCGTCTAAATTAACACCATAGAATCGTCTTGTTCTCCTCTCTCAAACCCCCCAAACCCCATCCCTCGAATCTAAATGGAACTTCTCGAATATTAATTTGAAGTTTCCAGCCAAAACCCTAAGTTCTCCAAACCCCACCAAATTGACACCACGTGGCCCCCTCGCCTCCCTCGTGTTGAGTTCATCATCATTAGCACTCGAATCTCACTGGAGAGGGGCTAATTTCGAATTTGAGAAGTGGCCTGATTTTAGAAATTATACCAGTGAGTTTTTCTGTTAATGTTATGTTTTCTCCCATGTCTGTGTTGCTTCATGATTGATTAATTAGTTCTTTTCATTTTTGTTATAATTTCAAGTAATTAGTTTAGGTTTTGTTTGCACCTCTGAGTCAATAATTTGTTCTGTTCTGTTGATATATGCAGTAGCATGAATTTTTCTGTTATGTTTCTCTTAAGCATACTTTCTTGTGTTAATCCGTAGTTAGTATTCTAGGTTTGGAAGTTTGATTAGTTTAAGTTTGATTAATATTCTAGTTTCACTGATTTTATTATGGTTACTTGATTAGTTGGTTTGATTGTTAATGGTAATTGGTAACTTGAAACTCATTAGTTAGTTTAGATTTAGGATTTGGATTTGAACCTGGTGCTAACTGACGAAAATTGCTGAATAATTATTTAACCATGGTTAGTCAACAAGGTTGGGGTGGGTTAGTAATTCCAGGCTAGTGAAAAGGGTAATTTAGGAAAATCTATTTAGGGACTGAATTCAGAAACTACTAGAAGTTCCTAGAAGGGGGTTTTAGTTAAAAGCTCAGATTTTAAGTGGTTAAGCTTGAGTAACAAGTCATTAAACATGGGACTATTTGGTTAAAAATGAATAAATAAAAGAGGGACTAATAGTGTAAATAGAAAATTTAAGGGCTGCTCTTATTTTGCCTATAAAAGGCAGTGTATACTGCCTTGATCGAGGTCGGAACCTCCAAAAAATTCCCCCCAAAAATAGTCTATAGTTTCCATCAGCTAAATTTGAAATTGAAATTCAAAAACTCTTTTAGACCTTCAGGAAAAAAATACAAACACAACAGAAAAAAAAACTGTTACATTAGTTTTTCCTTAGGTCGATTTCAAATTCCAGCATTGAATTCAACTTTCTAGCTTAGTTAGGATCAAAAACCACTTGAATTTTCCTGTTTCTGTTCAAAATCTGAAGTTTGAAGGCAATTCGAATCATCTGTGCGTTGGATCTGATTAGTTCAAGTTGACTATGGGTTATCTGTTGAGTGTATTGATGTGTTGGGCTCACTTTTGATTTATTTGGTCCTGTTTTGGGTAGATCTATTGGTTCTTTTTGGTTTTTAAAACATTTATGGGCTGCTGAACTTTTCTGGGCTGCATTTGATCTATGCTCGTTTCTGCTGCTGACTTCTTCTTCTTCTTCTTACATTTCGAACATCCAGGTACATGTTCTGTAGCCCTCAAGCTTATGGAAATGAAGTAAAGAGTTGTTTGAAGTTGATCTCTGAATTCATTTTGGTTCTGTTTGGTTTTAATGTGTAAAACAGTCATGTTTACTTGAAATTTTGTGTCGTTAGTATAACAGGACTAATTTTGGACTGTACAATGGATTTTAGTGTTGGATTATGTAATAAAACTGGGCTGTATTGGACATGTATTGGATAGATGAGCTTCAGGCTTGTGTTTGCTCATTTGAACTATTAGTATTGTGTTTGTGTTTAGTATAATAATTTTGTGGGTTAGTTAACTCATAAGGTTTAAAAAATGACACGAACTAGGACTGGTTTTTGGAAATGCTGTTTGGATAATCGTTGTTATTTGTAGGTGTGTTTGATTTAATTTTGGAGGTGACATTACTTAAAGATTTCATCTAGAACACTATCAATTATAATTGAAGTTTAAATCAGCATGTACAATCATAAAGGCATAAAGTCAAATTGATTCTTTAGTTTAGTTCACTTATGTTTGATTCACATTGCAATTTAAAGAAGTTCACTTAAGAGGAATGAATTGAAAATGGCATGATAGGTTGCAAAAACAGTTCGAAGTAGCAACTTGTTTATTTCCAAATTTCAGAGCATCCTTGAGTTTGTTTAAGATAGATTATTTGAAATTGGTATGCCTCTAAGTTGAATTAGTCGTGTACTTGGCCTAGTAGAGCATTAGCAGGCTCTAAAGAAAGTGGCCTTGGATCCTTGGGCCTGTAACACGCCCAGGCAACCCAGTTTTTTTTTTCCAACAAAAATGTTATCTCCTCAGCCTGCTTTGCTTGTTCAGTCACTGGGCCTAATTGATCGAAATTGAATCATAGGATTTTGGACCTCTCAAACATGCTAATTAATTAGGGCTTCTTCTTTTAGTATTAGAGACAAATTAAGTAGAAAATTGTAGTTTGCTTTAGGTCAACCTTCAAAAAATAAATGAGGTGAGCCCCGCCAAACAAAAATGCATAAAGTGCGGGGCCCTCTTTAAATATTTATATTAAATTACTTAGAATCCGGGACGGGCTGTTTAGCGAACTTCATGGCCTTCCTCAAAGATAATAACGCGTTAGTTGCTTTAAGCGCGTATTTTAATAACATTACCTTCTTAAACTCGGGTGTGCATTTCATGTGACTCATATCAAATCCCAAAATATTGAATAAAATATGTTCAGGATTGCGGGTGCATTTCATGTGATGCAATCCAAAGACACGTTTTAAATGACGTTCACCTTTCTTTAAAAATTGAATGAAAGCGGTTAAAAGTTAAAATTTACTCATAGGTTTAACATGTATTAAAATCAGATAAATAAGCTGAATATGACAGTTGAGCGACCGTGCTAGAACCACGGAACCTGGGAATGCCTGACACCTTCTCCCGGGTTAATAGAATTTCTTACTCGGATTTCTGGTTCGCGATTGTAATACAGAGTCAAACCCTTTCCTCGATTCAGATTCAAACTGGTGACTTGGGATACCATAAATCTCCCAAGTGGCGACTCTGAATCTCTCAATAAACGAATCCCATTTCGATTGTCTTTTAATTAGAAAAACTCCCTTTATTATACCCTTCACGGGGTGTAGCAGCAAAAAAGGAGGTGTGACAGCTCCGGTGACTCTGCTGGGGATCGAACCCAGAACTTTTGGTTCAGGGTTCAAGATTTCAAGCTTAGAATAATTGTTGTATTTGACTTTGTTTATTATCTGATATTTTTATATGTTGGGCTTAATGTGCAAAATGATGCTTTTACCGCTTTGATATTATTTAAAATGTACATATAAACTGTTACGAAACCATTCTCTTCTTATCTTCGGGGATGTGCTCGCTGGTCGAGACTCCCTATTCTATTAGTGTCATACCTTGAAATAAGAAAGAGGCTCGGACAAGTTACTAAGCCGAATGATCTTTCGGGTCCCCGGTACGTAGCCCCCCTCCTCGACTCGAGTTGTCCGCTAGGGTACACAGTCTAGAACAAATACCCAGGTTTTGAACCTAGAATAACTCAGCCTCATGCCGGATCCCTAGTAGGAATATTTGTTTGCATCATGTGCATTTAACTTTAGGGACTCAACACAGGGGTTGGGTCCGTCTAGGACAGGTGACCTGAAATGAGAAGACAAACTTGATGCATCCTATGTGCTACATTTGCATTTATTCAAGGGTAAAAGGGTCAGTTGACGGACCAATGATAGCAGAGGGCAAATGAAAAATGAAGAGAAAAAAAAAAGAAAAAGAGAGGGTGAAGTGTGAAGATAAAGCAAGTGGGGCCCAATTATATTCTCTGTCACATTTTGTTAAGTAAGAAAACAGCTTGAAAAATTCAAAAAAGATTTTGCACTTTTTATCATTTTTCCAAAAAAATAAAAATAAAAAAGTAAGAAAAAGAAAATTTAAAAAGATTTTGCATGTTTCATCATTTTCAAGAAAAAGACAAAAAAAAAAGATATGTTTTCTCTAAGTTAGTTATTTTTTAATTTTCGACCGTATCCAATCTGCCCGAACTACGCATACCTGATTCCGGCCTCTCGGGGCAGGATACGTAGGCAACCCACATAGGGTCCGGTCTTCCTAGTAAATCTTAGGTTCTTGGCTTTGCGGGGTCTTAGCCAAATTTTGCACTTCTAGCCCCCATTTGGCTAAATAAGTCATTTTGCAAAAATAATCGCAACCATGTCTTGCATGTGTCTAATAGGGAATGTTATTGTCTCACATAGTGTTGATTTAAATTTTTTCATACAGGTATGAATTTACTAACCGGAGTTTGAGCAGGTCATATACCTCAGGACCGCTGCATTTTTTTTTAGCAATCCACTAGGCAGGGCCTAGGGCTAGTTTTTATATATAAAATCAAACAAAAGCAAATACAAATAGTGTGTCATGATGTCTAAAGTGCTGAAAAAATAAACTTTGCCTAGGACATAATACCTATGATCAAAATTAAGCAAAGTGCTCAAAATTGATATCACATAATGACTATTAAAATTTGCAAAATAAAAAATTAGCCCTATAATCTTCATAACCTTTGATCCAGCAGCCCATTTCAAACAAATCATAAACGTTGGCCCAAATAAATTCACTCGTTTCCACTGTTTAGCAGCCCAGTGTATACCATAGTACGGCTTCCGCATCTCATACCGCCCTGGCTCAATTGTGAGGCCCAATATCACTGCCTGTATCACTTGTGACCCCTTCCAACTCATCAGCACCTTTATTTTACCCAAGTAACCATGAATTGCCCTTTTCAAAATTAACCCCTTTATAAATAACCATGGCCAGCCCCTATAATTGTCTAAATAGCCCCATTTGACTTTACTAGTTCCCCACTTCAAAATTGCATAACTAACCCCATTGCTTATTTCCTTGTCCATATTATAAGTATCCAATGTCATCTCTGAAGCCCAAAGAACCACCGCCCATATATTGCATGCATAGCCATAATCCAGCGCCTTAATACTCTTGCCCAGATAGCCATAATCCCTTACCCATACCAACTTAATTAATTTAAGACATAACCACTTAAATATCCCCCAATTACCTGAACACGTGTTATGCTGCGCCAACCCCCATATAATCTTTCCTATTACCCATTTAGTATACTTTCCTAATCCCATTTCATTTGTCTGAGCCCCTGAGCCCTCTTCCCCTTTCTCGATTCTTCTTTCCCCAACCTTCTCTCTCCATCATAGATATTTCCACAAATTGCTCTGATGATTGAGACGACTACCAAAATTAACCTGCTGGTTAAGAGATTTGCGATGCGATTGAACCTGAAGCTAATTCTTCTTGTCTATTGCCTTCATTGTCGTGGATTGCCAATCAGTGAAATAGCTCAATAAGGTGTGTTTCTTTGTCCCCTTTGTGACGCATGTAGAAT
>MU784346.1:7453-18874 GCA_026770625.1 Nicotiana glauca
GATATATATATATATATATATATATATATATATATATATATATATATATATATATATATATATATATATATATATATATATAGAGAGAGAGAGAGAGAGAGAGAGAGAGAGAGAACGAGATCATAAAAGTAGAAAGAAAGAAAGAGAGTATCTTGTCTATTTAGAATTCTGCCTATTACAAGGCTTAAATCCCTCTTATATACTGAGGGGTTTCTCCTAATCGTGGGGACGACGAATTAAAGAGTATCTACTATGAAAAATCTAACGACGATGTGAGGACTCTCCCCTTTTGCCTCTGGGTCATACCCTCGTACCGACTCGTGGGTTTGCGGTTAACTATCGTGCTTGCTATAGGACATGGTTGGTCAAATTTAGACCCATATAGTCAGTCCCTCCGCTCGTCGAGGTCGTAACAGGATGCGTCCTTGGTAAGCGGACCTGATGCCTCATTTAGGAAGAATTTGAATCATCAAAATGTTATGACGCGACCAGTAAGAGGTGGTAATCATGTTTTGAGGGATGTTTAGAGGTACACGCCACCTTGGGTGACATTAGCTCTCGCATGCGTCATCATTATGCGGGTTTTCGAGGCAGAAAAACTGACGGTTTGGCGCTTGGTTTCCTGTGCTGATTTGAAACCTGCCGCCTCGATTCTGGCACCGCCCAACCCTATAAATAGCTGAAGGGTTCAATTTCATCAAAAACTTTATCCATTCTTGAGATTTCTCTAATCTTCTTCTTCCATTTTCACATTTCCTCATTTTCTTTCCTGATCGGAAGTCTTCTTCTCTTACTCTCCATTTGTGTGGCTTGCTTTTTTTAAACAAAATCATGCTGAGATCCCGTCACACTATTGAAGAGGTTCCTGAGATCGCTCCGGTGAGTGCAACACTTTTCTTCGATAGCGGAGAGGTGGAGATGAAAGATGGTGACAGTCCTCTCATAGTGGAGGCGTTACTACCACGACATACCCTGTCTCGGAGTGACTTCCTCAAGGACCCGCACATTACTTCAACCCCTATGCTTTCAGAGATGGATCAGATTCACCTCGATGCTCTCTGTATAAAATATGGTATCCCTGCCCATGTAGAGATGTCTCTGGCGGAGGGAGATTATGTTGACGTTCATAGGCCCAGGTATTGCGCCTTCTATGAATACCCTTTTATGATCAGTTACACCCTTCCTCTCTTTTCTCTAGAGGACGAGTTTTGCAGATTCTATCATATTTGCCCGGCTCAAATCACGCCGTCACACTCAAGGTGCTTCTGCTGTTGCTAAGTACGCAAAATTGGCCGAGTGTGACGCCTCCGTGCACCATCTCTTGCACTTATTTTCACCCGATTTCCTTACGGGAACCATGGTGCACCTGAGACTTCGCGGTAAAAAAAGGTTGGTGGTCAAGACAGACGACCAGGGGAGCCATAAATTTTGGCACAAGTATATCTTCATCAAGACCGAGCACACGGTCTCTAACCCCGCCGAGTTTCCATAGAGGTGGAATAAAAATCGTAAGTATCGTAGTTTATTAGATTCTTCATCTTCTACAAATATTGCTTCTGATCGCTTGTTTTACAGCTATGGCTCATTCACCCCAGCCCGTTATCGGTCTCAGGAACTGGGTCGCTGGCCTGCTGCCCCATGCGGAGGACACTCGAACTTAGTCTGCCTTCGTACAACGCTATGGCCCTAAGGTTTCCTCGAGTAAAATTCTTATTTACTGCGTCGACGGTCGTGTGACCCTGCCTAACCATATAATTCCTTGTGACGTCAGGTCAGGGAGCTTCTAGGAGAAGGCCGCTAGTCCTTGCTTTTAGGCGACCCGCTACAGCCACGGACAAACGAGACATTTTGTGTGTGTCTGTCCGAGAGGGTCGTCCTCTACTTCTTCAATAGAGGACCACGTCCGTCACTGTAGCTATGATAGATATAGCCTCGTTGGTGCCGACCCCGCATCCTGTCGATAAATCTTCTAATGGTGATGAGCCGATAGAGAGAAAAAGGAGAAGAATGGATCTGGGAAAGGGGTAGCCACTTAAGCTGATGGGAGTAGAGCATCTCGGATAGCCCCGGTGCCCGTGTTCATAGATGATACTATTTTGTCGGGGAGATCAACCCACAAGGAGAGAGTCGGCCCTGGAGCTAGTTCAGCACATTCCGCTGAAGGGGATGCGTCGTCTAATATCGGGGGGCCTCATGTGGAAGTGGACGGGCCATGTTTTGACATTGCCCGGAAGACGTTAATGAGTTTTTGAGTTGCCATACCCATGTAGAAATGAAGACGAACGGGTCTGGCCATCACGTAATAAATTTAGGGGGTTACAACTTACTGCTGAATAGCGAGCAGGTTGCATCGGCCATCGCTCCTTTGTGTATCGCTCCTGAGAACGAGATGCTTGGGATGATAAGTGACGTAGAGCTATCTCGGAAGGTCGTCGACATGGTATTACAGGTAGGTTCCTTTTTTTCTTTTCTTTGTGTTGTGGGATTGGTATGGAAATGGCGCGTTTAACTTTGCTTTTTTTCTCTTTTGTCAGACCCTCATCCTGGAGGTGGAGAGAGATTATCGTGTACAAAATAGGACAGACCACTACAAGAAGATGTTGACAAAATACCAGTAGTACCATGCTAAGCACCAGGCGATGGCTACAATCTACCATCAGGATCCTGAGTTCCAGGTGTTCTGCAAGGGGCTTAAGCAGCGGGAGGCCCAATTGGAGCGTAGGGTGGTGGAGCTAGAGGAGAGGGACGAGGATCTCGTGACGTCTATCGCCCGTAACAGCGAGTTGGAGGCCCTTCCTAAGGCGAGGGAGGATGAACTTGAAGTAAGTCAAGGGGTAATGGCGGAGAATGCCGACCTACAACTGAAGGTAGCCGGCTTGAACGCCGAGCTGAGTGCCAAGGCAGTGGAAATCGATGGACTCAAGGGTGAGTTAAATGCTAATGCTGATAAGTTAGCCACATTTTTGAGATGGTCTCATTGGAAGATGCCCTCCACATATCCAAATCAGAACTTACCCGGGAAAGGGAGGCCTCCGGTCATCAGGTCGTGGAGTTCGAAAGGCGTATTGGGGAGTTAGGGGCAGAGTTAGCTGCGTTGCAAAGGCAAGTGGCTCTGCCAAGGTCAGAGGAAATAGATCGCCATTCTAGGCCCTCCACATCTCGTTCTCTGGCTGGTCAGGGCTTGCCTCATAGCTTGTATGAGATGTGGGTCTATGCGGAGGCTCGACTCGATGTATATAGAGCTTTTCATGTCGAAGGTCGGGCAACAGAGGCAGAGGTTCAGATGGTGCATGCTGAAGCACGTACAACTCACGAGTTATGTGGGTACGACCCTAACACTTCTAATGGGAAGGGTGTCACCTCTGATGACGTGAACCGCCTTGACTCGGATTCGTATTATGAAGACGTTTACCCTGCTGGAGACGACGAGTAATTTTATTTTGTACATTTTGTTTGGGAATTTTTTGGACGTGAGTTCCTGTCTGTAGGGACGAATGTAAATAATATTTTTGTTGTAATATAAACTTTACTTTTCTCGCTTTGTCTGTTCGCCATTTTTCCCTTTTGGTTTATTGTATGACACTTAGTTTACGTAAGGATGTTGTTTTGATTATTGTTAAAAATATATTTCGCCGTGGTTCAAATGAGGTCAAACTAATGTCGATGGACTTAGCCATTGGGGTGTTGCTTCGACCGTGGCGTAAGTAGTATACATCGTGGTTCGAACAAGGTCGAACTAATGCCGATGGCCTTGGCCATAAGGACATTGCTTTGACTGTCATCGAAGTGGTATCCCATCATAGTTTGAACGAGGTTGAATTAATATTCATGGCCTTGGCCATTAGGATGTTGCTTCAACCGTGGTCGAAGTAGTATCAGTTGTGGTTCGAACGAGGTCGAACTAATGTCATTGGCCTTGGCCATTGGGATGTTGCTTCGATCGTCGTCGAAGTTGTATCCCGTCATGGTTCGAACGAGGTCGAACTAATGTTGATGGCTTTTTCCATTGGGATGTTGCTTCGACCGTGGTCGAAGTAGTATCCGTCGTGGTTCGAACAAGATCAAACTAATGTCAATGTCCTTGGCCGTTGGGATGTTGCTTCGACCATGGTCGAAGTAGTATCCATCGTGGTTTGAACGAGGTCTAACTAATGTCGATGACCTTGGCCATTGGGATGTTGCTTCAACCGTCATCGAAGTGGTATTCCGTCGTGGTTCGAACGAGGTTGAACTAATGTCAATGGCCTTGGCCATTGGGATATTGCTTTGACCGTGGTCGAAGTAGTATCCTTCGTGGTTCAAACGAGGTCGAACTAATGTTGATGGCCTTGGCCATTGGGATGTTTCTTCGACCGTGGTATAAGAAGTATTCGTCGTGGTTCGAACAATGTCGAACTAATGTCGATAGACCTGGCCATTGGGATATTGCTTTGACTGTCATCAAAATGGTATCCCGTTCTGGTTCGAACGAGGTTGAACCGATGTCGATAGCCTTGGCCATTGGGATGTTTCTTCGACCGCGGTCGAAGTAGTATCCGTCGTGGTTTGAACAAGGTCAAACTAATGTCGATGGCCTTGGCCATTGGGATGTTGCTTCGACCATGGTTGAAGTAGTATCCGTCATGGTTCGAACGAGGTCGAATTAATATCGATGGCCTTGTCCACTGGATGTTTCTTCGATCGTCATCGAAGTGGTATCCCGTCGTGGTTTGAACGAGGTCGAACTAGTGTCGATGGCCTTGGCCAATGGGATGTTGCTTTGACTGTGGTCGAAGTAGTATCTGTCTTGGTTCGAATGAGGTATAACTAATGTCGATGGCCTTGGCCATTGGGTTGTTTCTTCAACCGTGGTCGAAGTATTATCCGTCGTGGTTCGAATGAGTTCAAACTAATGTCGATGGCCTTGGCCATTGGGATGTTCATTTGACGTAGTCGAAGTAGTATCCATTATGGTTCGAACGAGGTCGAACTGATGCCGTTGTCCTTGGCTATTGGGATGTTGGTGTTTCCTATAGTGGAGGTTTCTGTTCATATAATGGAGAATTCTTGTTCATACAAAGGAAATTTCTGTTTATACAATGGAGATTGAATTGTGTAGTCCCTTCATTACTTCAGCTTAGAGATTATGTCGACGGGCCGTAGTGATGAGCAATGCTACGATCCACAGGGTATCCCACTCGATGCCTCATTAAAAACCTCCCCTAGAAAACCCGATTAGGACAAAACTCGGGTGAGAGAAAAAGAATACAAATTAGGTGACGCCTTTCAGAAGTGGAAGTATTTGAGATGGCGACATTCCAGTTGTTTTGGAGCAGTTTTCCCTCCATTGTTTCCAGTTATATGGGAGTATCTCAAACTGGGTTCCCCAACCTCGATGGGTATTACTACATCAGTCTCGTAGACTAGTGAGTATGGCATTTCTCCCGTGCTGAAATTTGGCATAGTTCGGTATGCCCATAATACTTAAGGTAGTAGTTCGGGCCACAGCCCTTTAGCTTCTTTTAGCTTCTTTTTCAATATGTTCAATATCGCTTTGTTGGAGGACTCGGCTTGGCCGTTAGCAGCAGGATGATATGTTGTGGAGAGTATCCGCTTGATGTGCCATTTTTCGAAGAACTCGGTCATTCTCTTTCCGACGAACTAGGGTCCGTTATCGCAGCTGATTTCTTTGGGGATACCAAAGTGGAATATAATATTTTTTCATATAAAGGCGATGACCTCCTGTTCGCGTATTTGAGCGTACACACCTGCTTCCACCCATTTAGAGAAATAGTATGTTAAAACCAAAAGAAAACGTGCCTTTCCTCGTCCTGCTAGAAGGCTGACTATGTCTATCCCCCACTTTATGAAATGATATGGCGAGGTGAACGAATGGAGGAATTCTCCTTCTTGATGTATCATAGGGGCGTACTTTTGGCATTGCTCGTATCTCCGGACATAGTCTGCTGCTTCTTTTTTCAGAGTAGGCTAGTAACAGCCGACATGAATGAGGCATTGAACGAGGGCACAATTCCTTTTATGGACGCCGCAATGACCCTTGTGTACTTTTTTCTAGTACTTGCCTTGTTTGGTGCGGTCTGAGACATTTGGCTAGGGGGCCACTGAATGTTCTATTGTAGAGATCATGATTTACCAGTCTGTATCGAGCCACTTGTGTCCAGAGTTTCTTGGCTTCTTTTTTGTCTTGGTGGAGTGTTCCATCCTATAAATAGGACACAAGGCGATTACGCCAGTCCCAAGTTAGATTCAGGGAGAGTACCTCAGCATGATCTATGGATGAATGAAGGAGGGTGACCACATTTTCCTTGTTAATATTCTTGGTGGCCACAGCTAATTTGGCGAGGCCATATGCTTTAATGTTTTGTGCTCTAGGGATCTGATCAAAGCGGCATTCGTTGAACTCCGATAATAGCTTATGGATTTTCGACTGATATTTCTGCAGTCTTCGCTCTTTGATTTGGAAAGTCCTGGTGACTTGATTTACATCGATTTGAGTGTCACAGTGGAGTATGAGTCGTCGGGCACCATATTTGAGGGCTAACTTCAGACCTACAATCACAGCCTCATACTCGGCCTTGTTGTTTGTCATCTCGGGGCACCGTATGGACTGGCGAATTACTTTGCCTGTAGGGACTTCGAGGACGAGTCCCAGTCCCGATGCCGAGGCTCTCAAGCACCGTCAGTGTAGAGGCTCCAAAGGACGGTACATGCGGAAGCGCAAAGCGCTTCTTTTTTTGACTCTTTGACTCTGGCAATATCTCTACGTTGAAGTTGGTGACGAAATCAGTGAGCACCTGCGACTTGATGGTAGTTCGCGGTTGGTAAGTTATGTCGTGCTCGCTGAGTTCTATTGCCCATTTGGCGAGTATGCCTGAGAGCTCATGTTTATGCAGGATACCTCTTAGAGGGCAGGTTGTTATTACTTTTATGGGGTGGCATTGAAAATATGGTCTAAGCTTGCGTGAAGCTATGTCTAGTGCCAGAGCTAGTTTTTCAAGGTGAGGGTAGCTTGTCTCGGCATCTATTAAGGTCTCGCTGATATAGTAAATAGGAGATTATGTACCTTTATTTTTACGAACAAAGATCGCACTGACAGTGACTTCGGATACTGCCAAATATACGAGCAAACATTTACCTGGGTACGCTTTGACGAGTAGTGGCGATGAGGATAGGTACGCTTTTAGTTTCCTCAGGGCATCAATGCATTCTCGTTCCATTGTAACCCTTGATCTTTTCTTAGTACGTTGAAGAACTTGTGATATCTGTCCGAGGAGCGTGAAATGAATATCGACAAGGAGGCTATACGCCCTGTTATCTTCTTACTTGTTTCTTCATGGTCAGTACCTCAGGTATTGTGTCGATGGCTTTGATTTGATCAGGGTTGACTTCGATCCCTCATTGTGATATGAGGAAACCTAGGAATTTCCCGAGGCCACGCCGAAGGCGTATTTTTCTGGATTTAAATTCATCCGGTACTGTCTCAATATCTTGAAAGCTTCTTTAAAATGATTAATGTGGTCATCCTTCTTTGCCGATTTTACTAGTATATCATCGATATAAACCTCCATTGTTTTGCTGAGCTGTTCCTTGAACATCTTGGTGACCAATCTCTGATAAGTGGCCCCTGCGTTCTTGAGTCCGAACGACATCACTTTATAGCAGTAAGTCCCTTGGTGAGTGAGGAAAGTTTATCTTTTCCTGATCCTCTTCGGCCATTAGGATTTTGTTGTAACCGGAGTAGACATCCAAAAAACTCAGCAGTTCGTGTCCTGATGTCGCATCGATCAGTTGGTCGATATGGGGTAACGGAAAGGAGTTTTTTGGGCATTCCTTGTTTAGATCGGTGAAGTCCACACACATTCTCCACTTCCCGTTCTTCTTTTTGACCATAACCACATTGGCGACCCATTGGGGGTACTTCGATTCTCTGATGGAACTGTTGGCGAGCAATCTGTCCACTTCTTCGCTGACTGCTTCATTGATTGTGGCATTGAATTTTCTCCTCGCCTGCCGTACCGACGGATAGAGTGGGTCGATATTCAACCTATGAATGGCGATGTCCTTTGAGATCCCTGGCATATCTGAGTGGGAAAAGGTAAATAAGTCGGCATTGTTAGTTAAAAATTCATGATACTTACGTGGATCTGAGAGGTTGTTCCCGATATAAGCCTTTCTTGTATTGTCAGTGTTGTGCAACTGGACTGGGTCGAGGTTCTCTATAGTTAACTTAAAGGCTTCTATGATGTCTGGGTCTCTGATGACCTCTGCTAGTGGGTCAGGTTTAGTTCCTGACATGGCTGATTGCTATGCCTCCACGCTTGCTCCTTTCAGCTGTTTGGTATATGTGCAAACTTGGGCGAATCGATTGCATTCCTGGGCAGTGCGTGGTTCCCCTAGAATGTTTAATACTCCCCATGAGGTGGGAAATTTGATCACTTGATAAAATCTTGAGGGGACGGCTCGCATGGCGTGTATCCATGGGCGTCCTATGATGGCATTATAGGCTATTTCCTGGTTCATGACGTGGTATGTGTTTTCCAACGTGACTCCCCCTGCTAGGACATATAGCACTATTTCCCTAGATGTCCGCTCTATTGCATTGTTGAAACTCGTTAGTGTTATGCAACACGGTATTATTCTATCCTCGAGCCTCATTTACACGAGAACTCTCGGGTGGATAATACACGCGCCGCTTCTGTCGTCTACCATGATTCTTTTTACATCTGTATTAGCGATATGTAAAGTTATAACTAAAGCATCATAATGAGGGAAAGACAAATCGTCGGCATCTGACTTTTTGAAGATGATACTGTCTTCGAAGTTGTCATACCGTTCGTGAGCGACCATCCATTTGAGTTTGTGCGTGGTGGTGAACTTCACATGGTTGATCACAAAATCATCACGACCACTGATGATCACCTGTACGGTGTGTGCCGGCGATGGTGGTTTTTGAGGCTCACATCCTCTGTCGAAGTTTGCCCTTCTTTTATCGCTGAGCACTTCCTTTAGGTACCCCTGGTTCAACATTTTGACCACCTTCTTGCCACAGGCCTATACAATCTTTGGTCTTGTGTCCTCTTTCCTGATGGACTTCTCTGAGGACATTTGACCTTCTTGCACTCGGGTCCGATTTCATTTTTGGTGGCCATTGCACCTTCGTGCCTAGCTTCTCCAGTGTGTGCACTATCTCTGAAGAAGAAACACAAAATTTATGAGCAAATAACAGTGGAGGCATACCTCTTTCATTTCGAAGAGGTGGGGTGTGTCATAGCACGACATTTGTATGTCTCGGATGAGGCGGGTTAGATGTTCTGACATAAGGCTGATGCCTTTCTCGATTGAAACGCGGGGGATAATCTCTTCGCCCATCGTTACATCCATCCCTCCTTGCTTCAGTCTGGACTGACATTAGTCGCTGACTTGGGTCGTTAAGATTGTCTCCGTCTGCCCTTAACTCGTCGCAGTAGGCATTGTGAATCTCTTCCCATGTAGTGGGAGGGTACTTCATGAGTCTGTTGAGCAATTTCTTGGTAGCGTTTGATCCATTCCTATTTAACCTATTTTGGAAGGCCGCGACCGCCATTCCTTCTGACATATTTGGTAGTCCCATTCTTACAAGTCTTCGAAATTTTCTTGAGGGGGTTTTTTGAGCATGTTGCTCAGGGCACTTATCATCCACTCCTCTAGTAGCTTTTTGATCGTTGGCGGTGTTTCTCTTACCATGGACATGGAAGCTTCTTTTTCACGCAAGACCGTCAGACCCTCGTGTGGAGAGGGTGAGATCTCCCTCTACGGTGTATCTCTTGGTATTGTATTCTCAATGTCTTCCTTATTGGCTTCGTTGAGGGATCTTAAGAGGGTGTTTGAGACATCTGCTATCTATCGATGTCCCTTTTTTCTCGCGAAATCGGGTTTATGACATTTCGGCGGACAACTCATTTCCTTTTGGGAATTGGGTTTGCAATTTTGAAGAGTCGCCACCTAATTATTAAGTGCATTAGGACACTAAGAAGAAATTTGATTTAGAAAACCAGAGATTGGGTAAGGGTTTGAAATTATCTCGAGGGAAAGCTGTTAGGCACCCCTCAAGATCCACTAGTGTGGTTCCCGGCCATGCTATGATTGTGACTTTAAGTGCAAATGACAAGTGAACAAGCAAGAATTGCAAATACGAGATAGTTTTCGCATAACGTTTGCAAGCAACTGAAGTAAAAAAAGTTAAAGAAGCTGAAGTTTGGGAAGAAAGCAATTTTTAAAAGTTCTGAGATTAACCAAGTAAAAGGGAGGGGTGTTCACATAATTGATGCAAGTAATTGGAGTAAAAGAGGTTAAAGAAAGCTGATAATTGAACAATTTTTTCAAAATTTTGAAAAATAAACAAGTAAAGGGAAGGGGTCCTAGGTTTATAAATAATATGGATCACCCCACACAACACCCGGTAACCGTTTATATACGTGGTGTTATCGCGTGGTCATCATATCCATACCTACCCTTTCCAACCTCGTTAAGGTATTAAACATAGAATGGTCTCGTTTTCCTATTGCATGCTACTACCCGGCCTAATCCTATCAGTCCCAGAGGTATTTGGGACTACTAGTTCTAAAAGGAAGGGAAATTTAGCTTTTGTAGTTTAAAAGGATAAAAGTCTAAGGCGACAGTCAAAACACATATGTAACATATATGGGGAAAAACACACAACAAATAGAAAGGCTCAAACAGACCTCCTAAAGAAACAAAGAGAAAACATATAATTTAGTATGTCTTGCACGTACTAGTTATGGTCTTAATTAAACTTAAAGGAAGCAGGAGGCAGACTGATTTATTACATGTTTAAGATGAGAAACATGAATCAGACCTACTGGTGGTTGGAATTTAACAAAGTTTGATTCCTATTAACTAATTTGCCTTACAGCTTGCCTAGGCGAAACCCATAGGCATGATATACAATGCGGGAGCGTACTAGTTTTTAAATAAGAAGACTTGTTGATTATACAAAGTATAAGCTCTGTAGATATTAATCCATGCTATCTACTAATTCTTAGACTTGGGCAAAATAGGCGATTCAGATCTTTTTTAGTTGATAGCTCCTATAGGCATGCTTTCTAGGTGCTAAATGATTTAAAACATTTATAGTCGAATAAAAGTACAGAAGTCCTATAGGCATGGTGTCTAGAATGTTGTTTGTTATTTAAACCTATAAATACATTTGTCTAGTGATAGATGCTGTCACACCTCCTTTTTTCGAAAGCTTTATGCCTTTTACTACACCCCGGGAAGGGATATAGTAATAAAGGAGTTTTTCCAATTTAAGGACAATCGAAATGGGATTCGTTTTTATTTAAGATTCAGAGTTGCCACTTGGGAGATTTATGGTGTCCCAAGTCACCGTTTTGAATCCCGAATCGAGGAAGGGTTTGACTC